>SKCR01013174.1:0-21186 GCA_019454045.1 Zanthoxylum bungeanum
ATTTGGAAACGTGTGGGCCCACATGACACATGTCATTCTAATGCTTTGCATGTAGATAGTGTACAATGCACTCAATGTTATTGCATGTAGATAGTGTACATTGCACTCAATATCAATGCATGGAAATTGAGTGTTTGACACTCTAAGCCATTGCATGTTTTGTGTCATAATTTTATTATTAATTTAATGAATATTATGGCATAAATATAAATTGATTTTTGGTAAATCATTTGAATAACAACACAAAACTTCTTCTCTCTCAATTTCTCTCTTCTCCTCACGCCAAACACAAAGTGTGGACTGTTTTCTTGACTGGTTTGGGCGTGACAATAGGGAAGCAAGAGTTGGGTTTTCATGGTGAAAACCGCAAGTGCTAGCACACTACGAGTCTTGCGAAGGTGGTAGGGAGGTTCACCCATGAGGTGGGACTCATCCGACGGAGTTTGGAACTTCGTTTTGAGACCCGAAACTGCCAAGACAGTGAGCATGGACTGCTGCAGTGGGCTTACAAAGGCAGTACGTTTTTGGGCATGATTCATCTTCAAATCGACATAACCGATCAATGTAAGTATTCCGCTATCTTCGTTGATGTATTCACGCTTTATTTCATGTCTTGATTTGATCTTGGGACCTTAGAATAAACCAACATGTGGTGCACTTGGAAATATATGTCATAGGCTTGGTTGGATTATTGTATAAATCTTTACATTACAAGTGGCATAAGTAAGGGACCATTCCGAACCCAATGGTTTGAGGTCTTCCCTTGCGAGGGGTGAGTGCGGCCTTAAATCTTTGTCCCGGTTCACACCGGTTGGCGCGACTCCCTTATTCTCCGGTTTAGTCCTCCGTTGGCTACTCCGTACTCCCAACTAGGCCGCGAGCCGATAGGACAGCGTCGTCAAGTTCTGTGTCCTACACCATCCGTATATCATTATTAATTTATTTATTTATACGCGCTTATTATGGTGTTTAGAATGCATGTTTAAGGGTGTATGATGATGAGACCTAATCAAAGATAATAAATTGGTTGCCAATTTGCACGCGAAAAACCCTCAAAACATATTAAGCGTTTTTCTTCTCCGTTGAGTGATTCTTACTCAAGATCCAAAGTTGGCATTGGTTTGTTGGCCAAAGGCAAGACCTTTGTCAAATTCGGATGTGTTTGAATCATGAGAGTTTTGTTCTATATCGGTGTCTTGTCCAAGTCGTGATTTGTTGGCCAAAGTCAAGATCACTTCTTATCCATCAACATTAATTACGAAGCTTTCCATGTCAATGGGTTCCGCTTAACTGGGATCATTAAGTTTATTGTGCCAAAGCCAAGGCTTAGTTGATTTAGAGGAAAAAGGTTAGGTAATATATTTGATATATTGGCATATATAAGATATATGTTTCGGACTTGGATGTCCACCTACTGGATCTAGGAATTGGATGAGATCCAATTGATCTTAGAGATCTACCCAGTTAAGTATCATACAATTTGTTGGCCAAAGTCAAGATTTTGTGTTATTTAACGGGATCCTAGCCTACTAGGAAACTAGGTTTCCCGAGTTTTCCACATAGGGTTAGAGGCTCGCCGAAAAATAGTGGGAGGCAAGTATTAGATTTGCAATATTCGTTTAGTTACTTGCCATACGCGCTCAATTAAATATCATTCGTCAAATAAATTATATATTAGTTGGACTAATATTTACTGTTGTTTAAATTGAACAGTTGGACTGTATTCAAACTACTTCATTTATAGTTGATTATATAATTGGATTATAGTAATCAATATATATTTGAATTTTACCCTTCAATTATAGTTGACTATATAATTGGATTATAGTAATCAATATATTTGGATTTTACCAATCATTTATAATTGGATTATAGTAATCAATATATATTTGATTTTAACCAATAAAATTGTAATAAGTTATATAGTTAGACTATAGTAATCATTACATTAGATTGTACCTGAAATCGTTGATTAAATAGTTGGACTATTAGAATCAAGATTAAATTGAAAGATTAGTGTTTAAAACATTATGCTAGGGAAAATGTGTTTAGACGACTTTAATTTTTCAAATGGGGAATAAATTTCTGGATGGTCCTGGAAACTAATAAGTTACTTTATTTGATAAAATAACATCTTAGGCCTAAGCCCGGAGTTAAGCAAATAGTAGAGCATGATCTTTGGAAGATTCATGTGATGATAACTTTAATGTTTAATCCATTATGCTTGCCATAAAGACTCCTTAATTTCTTAATCAGAACTAATGATTAGATCCTTAAAGTATGATGAAGAAATTCAAGAATGTTTAATCAATTATGCTTGCCATAAAGACTCCTTAATTTCTTAATCGGAACTAATGATTAGATCCTTAAAGTATGATGAAGAAATTGAAGGATCTTCATAGATCTATTCTTAGATCTTAGAAGTATTAACTTGCAATTAATAACTCTTGGAGAGTTAATGGCCATTCTCAATGAGACAAAGCCAAAGTTTGCAATAAGGCAAGTAGCGCAAGACACATCTTACTTCAATATTCTAGAAGGCCAAGGCTTGGCCAAAGACTTCTGGAATGTGAAAAAGGGCAAAGGATAAATCATTATAATCTTCTAGGAAGATAAAGGACATATCCCAAGATGTCTGCCTAAATTGTGGCAAACGGGGTCATTGAAGCATGACTGCCGTATGGACAAAGCAGACATGAAGGAATTGAAGACGAGCAAGGCTCTGACTTTAAATATGTTTGTCATAAATATGTTCACTACTAGTATTAAAATTGGATTTTAAATACTTAGTGTGATACATAAATATGCATTGATGTGCAGAATCTGCTGTGAGTAGGATACTGACTTCAGATGAGATTAATCTGCGAATCGGAAATGGGACGACAGTCGCTGTTTCAACCGTAGATACCTAAGTTTAGGAACTACCATTTGGGTGTGTACTTAAATTAGGAAACTGTTATAATGTAACTAGTTTGACTAGAAACATTATCTCTATATCGAGTATAACTCGTTGCGAGTATACCTTTATATTCTAGAACACTAAAGTGTTTTATTTTATAAAGATGATATTGAGATAAACACATTAGATGTGAATAACAATATTTATATTTTGAATATAAATAAATCTCAAACATATAATATAACAAACAAATAGCTCAATCTGATTTGATCAGATGAGACTTATTTGTGGCAGTGTTGTCTTGGACACAATTAAACAAGACTCGTATATCCACACTTTTGAAGAGTGGATACTAGGACGGATTTGATTCCATTCAAATGAAGTCTACGAATCTAGTTTATTGGGCAAAGTGCCTAAAACACCTTCACTTGGTAAAAGTATAAGTGCCACCGATCTATTAGCCCTTGTTCATAGTGACGTAAGTGGGCCCATGTCTAGCTAGGCTAGAGGTGGATATGAATATTTCGTGACCTTTACGGATGGGGCATCGCGTTATGGTTGTGTTTCTTTTGAAGAACACAAATTGGAAACTTTTAGAGTTTCGACACGAAATTGACAAACAGATCGGCTAAAGTATTAAAACCATCACGGTTTGACCATGATGAAAATACTTAAGCAGTAAGTTTCTCAAATACTTGAAAGAGTATAGTATTCTTTCAATGAGGACTCCTCCTAGAACACGTCAATTTGACGGTGTGTCCAAACGGAGAAACCAAATTTTGTTAGACATGATAAGGTTAATCATGAGTCGCTCTGAGCTACCATTTTCCTTCAAAGGGGTAAGCATTTAACAGTGCAATACTTATTTTGAATAAGGTTCCATGAAAATCTGTTTGACAGATTTCATATTAGATATCAACATGAAAGAAACTGGGCTTTCTCACTCCTGATGATTTGGGAATGCTAGGCATATGTTTGGATGATACCAAACTAGAACCCAAATCGGATAAGTTCCTAATTGTAGGTTGTCATAAGGAAACCAAAATATAATACTTATACATCTCACATGAGAACAATGTAATTGTTGCTCACCATGCGTTTTTCTTAAGAGGAATACCAATATCCAGTGGTAAGTGGGAGGATAGTAAAACTCAATGAAAATCAGAGTTATACTGTTCAAGGCACCAAGTAATTAATGGAACACAACCAGTTCATCAAGGATGAAGCTATACCAATAATCTTCGAACACACAAGAACAACGTAGGTCGGAGAGAGTCAGAAAACAACCTGAGGTATGGGTTTCTGATCTCACCTCATAAAGATATCAATCTTATTGAGGAATACGAACTGACTACATATGAGGAAGTGATACAAGGTATCGACTCCATATTATGGTAAAATGCCATGAGTCCGAAATGGATTCCATGTATAACAACTATGTTTGGACACTAGTTGTTGTATTGCAAGGCATTGTGCCTATTGGTACAATATAAGTCTTCAAGGAAGACATACATGGAAGGCAACATACCTACGTACTAAGCTAGGCTTGTAGCGGAAAGGTATCGTTATCAACATTGTGTTGATTACAACGAAATCTTTTACGTGTTGCAACGTTAAATCCATTTGAATAATGCTTGCGACAAGAGGTTGTGTTTACCGATGGTGCGGAAACAGCTTCGCTCTAGATAGACCCCTCGAAATTCCATTGGTAGTATAACTATGTGTCTATGGAAGTCCGATATCCGGGTAGGTGTATTTGGTCTTAACCTGAGACTTGCATCGCTAATACTTGCGACAATCGGTATGCTTTAGTTTTGGTCGTCCAGGGCTTTAACCGGTTCTGTGTACGCCTCTGCTAGGTATATTGAGAATCGCAGTGTATTGGGTGTGATATCAAGACGGAAGTATCACTCCAGTCATAGTGGAGATGATGTCACGTAGGATACGGTACTAATGCTCTTAAGTACTGCAGTCATCGGGATATTATGACTAGGTCATGTATATCCGATAATAGAGACTAGTTACCAGACATCTGACATTTGCTTCGTACGGGGCAGACACAGTTCCAGCCCTAGGCCTAGCACGTGACAATCCGATACTGGATCGCAATACGAAATACTACGTATACTACGCCTGAGATAGATTATATATTCCAGTAAGAATATTTCTAGAGAATTGGGTAGGCACGGTGCTTTGCTAGAAGCCAACCATGTCTTGTAAATCGGTAAGCACGTGGTACGAGGTACGCACGTATTCGGATAATCTGATGACCATATTTACTGCCAACATATCCAGGGATCTCTTGGGTCGCTTCCCAAAGATTCACCGATGACAGTTGATTTAAATTAGAATTAATCTGGGATTAATTAAGAGAGAGAATTAATCTGGGATTAATTAAGAGAGAGAATTAATCTGGGATTAATTAAGATGGAGAAAATTAATCTGGGATTAATTGAGGTATTATTTAATCTGGGATTAAATATGTTCGGAGAGTGAGAACGCGATTAATTTGGAATTAATCGGTAAAATTAATTTAATAGTTAAATTTAATTTTTCTATTTAATTTATTCGTATAGCTAAAATTAATATATCATATATATTAATATGAATTGAATTTCGTTACGAAATTAAAGTTGGACTTTAATACGAACGAACGAGTTAATTTAGAATTAATTCGTAAACGAAGTTCGTAATACATATTTGCGAGGCATCGTCATTTAATTAAATTAGATTTAATTATTTAGCAAAGAAAGTTCGTTTAATCGGATTAAATGGATCCGAGCCGCGACAAATGTTCGTAGAGACATTTTGAGTTTTTAATTCAAAATGGTGGGGCCCACTTCACACATGTCACACATGTGAAGTGGTGAAAGTGGTTGGCATTTATGCCAAAACCACTTACTTTCCAACTACTTGGTTTAGGTGAAACCAAATTACCCCAACTACATGGTTTTAGGTAAAAGGGTAAAACCCTTTAACAAAACCAAAAAGCCTTATCTCTCTCTTCACTCTACACACTTGTAACACATTTTGGAAATGAGAAACCCCCAAAATCCTCTCCATGGGCGTGAGCCTCTTTCCTTCATCTCTTTGATTTTGTTGCAAAATCAACAAAGCTAGCACTTGGAGAAATCAGCTAAGGTGATAGGGAAACTACTTCAAGAGTTTGAATTATCACTTAAAGCTTGGATCTTGGAGATCTCCTCTCAAAATTTTAAAGCTCAAATCCATTCAATGTAAGTAATTTCGCAACTTATTTTGAATTTATGAACATGTTTTCATGCTTATTAGATCCTTTGCATGTTCTAGGAACACTAACAGGACGAACTACAGAAAGCTCACGAAGATATGGATGCTCAAACCATCATCTTTCACTTGAAGGAGTTGTATGCAACTTCCGTTCATACCGTGAGATTCCAAGTTTCATGTGCTTTATTCCAAACAAGGTATAAGGAAGGATTTGTTAGTGGACATATGCCTAAGATGATTGGGCACATTGAAAAATTGGCCAACCTCGGATTCATCATTGATCATGAGATAGGTCACGATCTAATTCTTCAGTCCTTACCAAAAGTCTTCTCTAACTTAATTATGTACTTTTATTTGTCTGATAAAGAAGCTACTTTAGCAGAATTGCACAATCAGATAAAACAAGCAGAGAAGGACTTGAAACCGGAGCTTAAAACCTCTGTCATGCTTATGGGTACGGACCTGAAGCCACGAGGCCCAAAGAAAAATAAGGGCAAGGCCAAGGCTCCATATCACCTAAAGCCCAATAGTAAGGTGGAGAAGAAAAAAGGAAAGGGGAAATGTTTCTTTTGTGGAAAGAATGGTCATTGGAAGAAAGACTGCAGATCATTTAAAGGAAAGGAAGCTTGGGAAGCCCAATAGGACAAGAAAACCAATGCTTCAGGTATGTTGTATATGATTGAACTATATTCTCAAAACTTTGAACCTTCTACTTGAGTGCTTGACACCGGTTGTGGGACTCACTTGTGTAACAATGTGCAGGGTCTGAGAACAGTAGGAGACTCTGTCATAGGGAGGTTGACTTACGCATGGGTAATGGAGCAAAACTGGATGCATTGTGCGTGGGGAATTATTCATTAGTTTTGTCGAAATGTTTAGTTTTAGACTTAGATGATTGTATTTATGTGCCTTCTCTTAGTAAAGAACATCATTTCAATTTCTTCTTTATCTAATAAAGGCTTTTCATGCCTAATAAGTTGTAATTAATGGTTTATTTATTTCATGAAATAAAATATGGAGATGGTATTTTGAATATGGTATCTATGTCTTACATACTAACAAAGAATGTTCAACCTCTAATATAACAACGTTAACTCGAATAATCTCAATGAATCACTTCTATGGCACAGTCGCTTAAGTCATATCAATGAAACAAGATTACTAAGCTACATAAGGATGGGTATTTTTAGATCCTTCAAATATGAACCTATGGAACTTGTGAGTCTTGTTTACTTGGTAAAATGACCAAATTACCCTTCAAAGGTAAAGGACAAACATGCATTGGAGACATTAGAACTCATACACTCTGATGTATGCGGACCAATGTCTGTTAACCGGAGAGGTGGATTCTCCTACTTCATTCCTTTATCAATGATCACTCGCGATATGGGTATGTGTACCTTATGCGGTATAAATCTGAAGCCTTTGAGAAATTCAAAGACTTCAAAGCTGAAGTAGAAAACCAGCTTAATAAAAGTATTAAGTCACTAAGGTCTGACCGAGGTGGTGGAATACTTAAGCAACGAATTTCAAGATCACTTAAGAGAAAATGGCATTGTTTCCCAGTGGATGTTGAATTTTTCTAAGGTCCCAAGATCAAACAAGACATGAAAACATGCGTGAATACACCAATGAAGATAGCGGAATACTTACATTGATCGGTTACGTCGATTTGAAGACGAATCATGCCCAAAAACGCACTGCCTTTGTAAGCCCACTGCAAGCAGTCCATGCCACTGTCTTGGCAGTTTCGGGTCTCAAAACGAAGCTCCAAACTCCATCGGATGAGTCCCGCCTCATGGTCGAACCTCCCTACCACCTTCTTCGCAAGACTTGAAAGTGTGCTAGCACTTGAATTTTCACCATGAAAACCCACTCTTGGCTTCCTTATTCACGCCCAAACTGGTTCAAAACCAGTGAAGAATAGCCACACTTGGGCGTGAGAGAGATGAGAGAATTTGAGAGAGATAAAATTGTGTTAAAGTTTTAAATGATTTACCAAAAATCAATTTATATTTATGCCATAATTTTATTAAATTAATAATAAAAATTATGACACAAACATGCAATGGCTTAGAGTGTCAAACACTCAAACTCCATGCAATGACATTGAGTGCAATGTACATAATCTACATGCAAAGCATTAGAATGACATGTGTCATGTGGGCCCCACACGTTTCCAAATGAAAGTGGGCCCACGTGCACTCACGCGTTCGGGTTCGATATTTCCGAAATACCGAGCTTACGTCGCGACGTTAATTCAATCGAATTTAAATAAATAATTGCGCCTGGCGAAATTATTATTTACGTCGCTAACGAATTAATTCTAAATTAACTCGTTTGCCCGAATTAAAATCTGATTTTAATTCCGCGTCGAAATCTAATTTCGTCTAATATATCGAATATATTATACATCGATTAATTCCGAATTAATCGTTCTCTCTCTTTAGACGACATTTTATCCCGGATAAAACATCTCCGTTATTAATCCTAGATTAATTTTCTCTCTCTCTGTATAATCCCAGATTATTCAAGAGTGCGAGTTGTGCGTCATCGGTGGATTATCGGGAAGCGACCCATGAGATCCCCGGATAATCTGGCAGTAAATACGGTCGTCGGAGTATCCGAATCACGTACGTACCAAGTACTACGTCTACCGATTTACGAGACAAGGTCGACTCCTAGCAAAGCACCAAGTCTACCTAATTCTCCGGACATATCCATTAAAGAATATTAAGATCTGTATCAAGCGTAGTATACTAATGTATTGTGCATATCGGCCCAGTATCGGATAGTCACGTGCTAGGGCTGGGGCTGGATAAGTGTCTGCCCCGTCCGAAACACATATCGGATGTCTGGTAACTAGTCTCTATAATCGGATATTCATGACCTGGTCATAATATCACGATTGGATGCGCATCTCTTAAGAGCACTAATACCGTATCCTGCGTGACATCATCTCCACTATGACTGGAGTGATACTTCCGTCTTGACATCACATCCAATACACTACGATTCTCAATATACCCGGTATTGGCGTACACAGAACCGGTTACAGTCCTAGACGACCTCAACTAAAGTATATCGATTGTCGTAAGCATTAGCGATGTAAGTCTCAGGTTAAGACTATACACACCTACCTTGATTTCGGCCTCCCATAGACACATATTCATAATACCAATGGGATTCCGAGGGGTCTATCCAGAGCGAAGCTGTTTCCCGTACCATCGGTGAAACACGACCTCCTATCGCACTTGCATAAGTATCCAACACTTATATATATGAGAACTATGCCGTTGTGCCCTCACAACGCACACAAGTGCAATACTAGCCTATTCCGCATTATCGATGTCCAGTCTCGATAATACTACGGCTAGGGATATTTAATGATTAATCCTTTGTGGACTGATACTGTCTCATATCATCTCAATCCAGGAACTAATCATAGGGACCTCTCTTTATTTATATATCTATGGTGATCTAATCACAAATGATGAGAGTGCAATTTCTTTGTCACATAGTTAATTTGCTACAACAACACAATGATCTGTGCAAATAGTGACGCTATGGTCATTTTGTCCAACAATCTCCCCTTGGCACATAGCCAGTCACTCGAGTGTCTAACACCCGAACTATGTACAATTCGCTCAAATTGCTGAGGAAAAGGTTTTCGTCAGCGGATTTGCTTAATTATCGTCTGACGCGATTTACACGATCATCACATCGCCACGATGTATGATCCGAACGAATCAGATGATATAGATGTATAATATGGATCGTTGATGAGACCTTTAATTCTTTAGCCTGTGCTGACGCCTAGCTCAGCTGCTAACAGAATTATATCTAATCTAATTAGATTTATTATCGATCCAAATGGCTTCTATTCTGCCTCAGCTGCAGCAATAATCCACATTTGTTGTTTATTCGGGCAGTTATCTTGCTCGGAATATTTCCAGCTCACTGTCCCGTTATTCAAACTTTATAGTACCGCAGTATTTAATCGTTTGGAAACTTGCTGCAGTGATCCCAGTCACTTCAAGTTCTCCTTCTCCATAGTAAAAGATAGCATCTTTAGTTCTCAAGATACTAACAGATGTTCTTAACTTCAATCCAGTGACTATCACTTGGATTGACCCGATTGTGACTCCATATGCTCGAAGCGTATGAGACCCCCATCAAGTACATTTTAAATGTATAATTTCCCAGAGAGTGTTAACAACTCCAAATCTATCCCAGTAGATCTTTATTCCCTGAATAAAGGTTGTTACTCCCCAGAATTCTACGGAGAATTTCTATTGAAAGAATATCTATGAAAGCCAAGCTTTCACCAATTGCTTTATGGGATTTCACTGTCAGTGCGCTCTCTCCCACTAACCTCCTTATATACACAAGAATTATTTCGTTTTGAGTTAAATCATAAACCATTATGATTATTTCAGAACGTCAGTTCCAAGAACCTTATGCTTGCTTTGATCCAAACATGGATCGAATAACCCGCAAACCTTGTTTGTCGGTTATACAAAATCGTCAGGATGTTGTAAACATCCTCCAAAAGGTTTCCTTTTCAGGAAACGATTTTGATTTGTAACTGACATATTTCATAAATGAAATATACAGTTATCAACAAGCATCTTCAAAATGGACTTACCATGGTAACAGGTAAAGGTTGAACCGTTATTAACACAATGTTGAAACGATACCTTTCCGTCAAAAGCCTAGCTTTGTAAGTTGGTATGTTGTCATCCATGTATGTCTTCCTTGAAGACGTATAATGTACCATAGGCCACAACGCCTTGTGGTACAACAACTAGTATCCATAATAGTCGTTATACATGGAATCCATTTCGACTCATGGCACTTTGCCATAACAGGGAGTCGATACCTCGTATCACTTCCTCATAACGTAGTCGGATGGTACACCTCCATAAGATTGACATCTTAATGAGGTTAGATCAGAAACCCATACCCTAGGTTTGTTTTCTGACTCTATCCGATCTACCCGATTTCTTGTGTATTTGAAGATTAATGGTACAGATTCATCATAGATGAATTGTTTGTGTTCCATTAAGGACTTCGTGCTATGAATATATTACTCCGATTTTCATTGAGTATCACTATCCTTCCACTGACCACTGCATATCGGTATTCCTTTTAGGAAAACCGCATGGTGAGGCAACAATCACATTGTTCTCATGTGGGATTTATAAGTACTATACTTATGGTTTCCCTTAGGATAACCTGTATTGGCACTAATCCAATTTGGGTTCTTAGTTTGGTATCATCCAAACTTTATGCCTGGCATACCCAAATTATCAGGAATGAGAAACCTCGTTTCTTTCCTGTTCATATCCTATATGATATCTGTCAAACAGATTTATATGGAACCTTATTCTAAATAAGTTTTGCACTGTTAATACATATCCTGTAGAGGGAAATAGTAGCTCAGAGCGACTCGTGATAAACCTTATCATGTCCAACAAAATTCGGTTTTAGTTCAGACACCTTGTCTAACCGACGTGTCTCGGGAGGAGTCCTCACATGAAAGAACACCGTACTCTTTCATGTACGTATGAAAACTTACTGCTTAAGTATTTACCAATACGGTCTTACTGCAGCGGCATAATACTACAGCCGATCTGTTGTATACTTCGTGTCGAAACTCAAAGTTTCGTATTTGTGTTCTTCAAAAGAAACACATAACCATAACGTGATGCCACATTCGTTAAGGTCACGAAATATTCATGTTCACATCTAGCCTAGCTAGATATGGGCCCACTTACTTCACCATGAATAGGGCTAACAGATCGGTGGCCCTTTTACTATTACCAAGTAAATAGTATTTTAGGTTTTTAACCTAATAAACTAGATTCGTAGACCTTATTGAATAGTCAAATCAGTCCTAGTATCCACTCTTCAAAAGTGTGGATATACGAGTCTTGTTTATTTGTGTCCTAGACAACAATGCCACAAATAAGTCCTCTATTGATCAAATCAATTTGAGCTATTTATTTGTCATTTATATGTTTGAGATTTTATTTATATTCAAATATAAATTAGTTATTTACATCTAATGTATTTATCTCAGTATCATCTTTATATAATGAAACACTTTAGTGTTCTAGATATAAAGGTTTTATCCGCATCGGATTAAACACTGATATAGAGATAATGTCTCTAGTCAAACTAGTTACATTATAACATTTCCTAATTTAAGTACATACCCTAAGGGTAGTTCCTAAACTTAGGTATCTACGGTCGAAACAACGACTTTCGTCCCGTTTCCAATTCGCAGAGAAATCTCGGCTTGAAGCCAGTATCCAGCTCACAGCGGATTCTGAACGTCAATACATAATGTATTATGTACCACACTAAGTATTTAAAATCCAATTTTAATACTAGTAGTAAACATAAATTTGACAAATATTTTTAAAGTTAGAGGCCTCTCCTATCTTTAATTCCTTCGTGTCTTCCATATCCAAATGGTAGTCACTTTGGGATATGTCAATTATCATTTCAATATTCACAAACCTTTGGCCAAGCTTGGGTTTCGGAATATCAAAAGGATGTGCACTTGTGCAACTTGCCCAATTGCAACTTGACTTTTCTCCCACTAGAATGGTCAATTAATTCTCCAAGAATTATTTATTGCATTTTAATACTTTTAAATCTAAAGATAGATTTATTGTAAGTATATTAATTAAGCACTAAAGTCATCATCACATAAATCTTCAAAGACTTTATGCTCTACTATTTGCTTATTATGGGCTTAGTCATAATAAGTTATTTTATCAAATAAATTAACCTATTATTTATTCCCAATATGAAAATTAAATCATTTAAAGCATTTAATCCAATGATTATATATTTTAAATATTCAACCTTTCAATTCTTTCTTGATTTCAATAGTCCAACTATTTAATCAATTTTAATAAGGTACTATTTATTATAATGATTACAATAATCCAATTATTTAATCAAATATAATTTTAATATTGATTACTATAATCTAATTATAAAATCAACTATCATTTTAATTCAATTATATTGATTACTATAATCCAATTACAAAATCAACTATATATTGAATGAGTTTGTATATAGTCCAACTATATATATTTTTAAAAACAACATAAAATATTAGTCCAACTAATACTTTTGATTAATATGACGAGTAAAATAAAGATGAGCGCGTTTAGCGAGTATTCGAATGAATGTTGCAAATTCAATACTTGCCTCCCACTATTTTTCGTCGAGCCTCTAACCCTCTGTCGAGTACTCGGGAAACCGTGTTTCCTAGTGGGCTAGGATCCCGTTAAATATCACACAATCTTGACTTTGGCCAACAAATTGTATGATAATTAACTAGGTAGATCTCTAAGATCAATTGGATCTAATCCAACTCCTAGATCCAGTAGGTGGACATCCAAGTCCTAAACATATATCTTATATATGCCTATATATCCAATATATACCCAACCTTTTTCCTCTGAATCAACTAGGCCTTGGCTTTGGCACAACAACCTAATGATCCCAGTCAAGCGCGGACCCATTGACATGGAAGCTTCGTAATCAATGTCGTTGGACAAGAAGTGGTCTTGACTTTGGCCAACAAACCACAACTTGGACAAGACACCAATATGGAACAAAGCCTCATGATTAAAACACATCTTTGAAGGACAAGGGCTTGACTTTGGCCAACAACCCCTGCCAATCTAGGATCTTGAGTAAGAATCTCTCAATGGAAGGAAAAACGCATGATATTTGATGAGGGCTTTTTCGCGTGCAAATTGTCTACCAATTTAATTATCTATGTTAAACATGCATTCTAAATACATAATAAAGCGAGTATGAAAATAAATAATAATGATATGCGGATGGATACTTAACACATTGATCCTAGATCAAATCTCTCCCTTTCTCACTCAAGCTAGCACTAGTATTACTTCTACCCGTTACACTACACTTCTAAAGAAACCTCATATACATAGAGGGGAATAGGTGAGAAGAGAATACAAAGAGAATAGAGGTGATAAGGCTGGACACGCAGGTCCAATTTAATAAATCGAATTTATTACAACAATTCTAAAATTGCCCACCCGTCTAATATCCATCCGATATACATTATTCATTCAACACAACCACGTATTCACACACATAAGCATGCTATCAATCAATCTAATCAAATTAATTAATCTGATAATTAAGTGATCATCCAATGTTCAAACAACGATTTGATTTTGTTCGAGTCAAACTCGTTTTTGCGAATAAGTACTTAAAGTACGAATTCATGAATTAAATTAAACTACATCATTAAATCTAATTTAACATGTATTTAATACTAATTCACTATTCAATTCCAAATTAAATATTACACTTTTATTTAATAAACCTTTTATGATTTAAATTCCAAATCTAATCGTAACGCGTCTCAAAGACCGATTAACGTCCAACGTCAATTCAATTAAAGTCCAATGGGCTTTTGATTGATTTCTTAAGGCGTGGGCTTTTGGTCAACTCGGGTCAAACCGATAACCAAAGTCCAATCCGGGATTTACCCCATAAGCCCATAAATCAATCTTGGCCCATTAGGCCCAATTGAACTTTAAAGGTTCATTAAGTCGCATTTGGGCTTTATGGTCAAGGTTTTGGGCCCAATTGGATCCAATCCATTTGCCTAAACCAAACTTGATAAATCAAGCCCAATAGGCCCAAATACAACATTTATCCAATTTCCAAAATTAGGCCCAAATAATTAAATTCAAAAAATCCAATTTTCCCAATTTAATTACCAAAGTGTTATTACAGATCAATCAACTAAATCAACATTTCTAAAAAACCATATTAGTCCAATAAATCATGCTTGATTCATTATCATATGTCCAACACACAATTGAAAGATCAAAACCCATCTAAATGCTTAAAGGTCTCGGCCAGGGAGTGATTTCATGTCCAATTCGGTTTCAATCCAATTAATCCGCATTCGACATTAAATACATATCCCGAATGATTTCCAATACATCCAATTAATCAAAATCAAAATTTTACCAAGACATTAGGGCATTAGTCACATTCGGCCAACTCAAAGATTTTGGGGTTTTTGTCCAATTCCAAATCCAATCCAATCCGATTCAAATTAACATCAACCTAATCGATTCTAACTCATCAAATGAATTAAAAACAAAAAAATCCAAGATCCCAAAACATCAAACCATTCGGCCAAGGACAAATATTTGGGGAAAATAATTCCAAATCATTTTTCATCATCAATTAGTCCAACCAAATGAAATTAAACATGTTATAAACATACTCAAACAAACAATTTATTCAAATCATGCTCAAATCACATTTACCCAAATTTTAAGCCCTAAAATTTCATGCTTGCAAACATTAGCTCTTGATGCCATTGTTGAATTTTTCTAAGGTCCCAAGATCAAACAAGACATGAAAACATGCGTGAATACACCAATGAAGATAGCGGAAATATTACATTGATCGGTTATGTCGATTTGAAGACGAATCATGCCCAAAAACGCACTGCCTGCCTTTGTAAGCCCACTACAGCAGTCCATGCTCACTGTCTTGGCAGTTTCGGGTCTCAAAAAAACAAAGCTCCAAACTCCATCGGATGAGTCCCGCCTCATGGTCGAAACCTCCCTACACCTTCGCAAGACTTGAAAGTGTGCTAGCACTTGAATTTTCACCATGAAAACCCACTCTTGGCTTCCCTTATTCAAGCCCAAACTGGTTCAAAAACCAGTGGAAGAATAGCCACACTTGGGCGTGAGAGAGATGAGAGAAATTGAGAGAGATAAAATTGTGTTAAGTTTTAAAATGATTTACCAAAAATCAATTTATATTTATGCCATAATTTTATTAAATTAATAGAAAATTTTAATGACAATATGACACAAAACATGCATGGCTTAGAGTGTCAAACACTCAAACTCCATGCAATGACATTGAGTGCAATGTACACAATCTACATGGCAAAGCATTAGAATGACATGTGTCATGTGGGCCCCACACGTTTCCAAATGAAAGTGGGCCCACGTGCACTCACGCGTTCGGGTTCGATATTTCCGAAATACCGAGCTTACGTCGCGACGTTAATTCAATCGAATTTAAATAATATTGCGCCTGGCGAAATTATTATTTACGTCGCTAACGAATTAATTCTAAATTAACTCGTTTGCCCGAATTAAAATCTGATTTTAATTCCGCGTCGAAATCTAATTTGTCTAGAGAATGAATTCCTAAATGATCAAAGAACATTTGTCTCACGAAATGCTAAATGATCAAAGACATTTGTCTCACGAAATCTAAATTATCTAGAGAAATGAATTCCCTTCTCAAGAAATAGAGGGGGAGTTATACTTTACCTCGATGAGACGATAATAACAAACTAACATATAACTAATCCCCAGACCCCTCAAAAGGTCAGCGACGGAACGACCACAAAATTTATGAACTTAAACGTTCTGGTAGGGAAAGATATGAGTCTGAAAGATATGGTTTCATATATATGAGGAACATGATCAGCTCATTGATAATGACGATCCCACCAGTTATGACGAAGCAATGCATGACATTGATTCAGTCAAGTGGCTTGAGGCCATGAAATCCGAAATAGACTCTATGTATCTGAATCAAATCTATTACTTGGTGGATGCAACCTGAAGGGATAAAACCCATAGGCTGCAAGTGGATTTACAAGCGTAAAACTATACAGAAGCAGAATCCAAACTATAAGGCTAGGTTTGGTGGCAAATGTTATAGACAAATCCAAGGAATTGACTATGACGAAACCTTCTCGCCCGTTGAAAGGATAAAGTCTATTCGAATTTACTGGCACTAGCTGCACACTTTGATATGAGATTTGGCAGATGGATGTCAAAACAGCTTTCTTAATGGGAACCTCGTAGAGGAAGTCTATATGACACACCTAGGGGTTTGCATCTAAGGATGATCATAATAAAGTATGCAAGCTTAAACGGTCCATTTATGGACTCAAGCAAGCCTCCAGAAGTTGGAATATATGATTTGTTTAGACAATCAAAGAATTTGACTTCATCAAAAATGTAGACGAGCCTTGTGTTTACAGGAAAAGTAGTGAGGTGCTGTTGTGTTTCTTGTATTATATGTTAATGACATACTACTCATCGGGATTGATATTCCCATGATGCAAGCCACCAAGCAATACTTATTTCAGAATTTCTCTATTAAAGATTTGGGAGAAGCAGCCTACATCCTCGGCATTAAGATCTACCATAATAGATCTAATAAGTTGTTAGGACTTTCTCAATCTACATACATAGATAAATTTTTGAAAAGATTCAAAATGGAATATTTCAAAAGAGGTAATTTACCTACTTGTCATGGAATCAAATTATCTAAGGAGCAATTTCCACATTCTCCTTCAGATAGAGAGCGTATGAGTAGGATCCCTTATGCTTCAGCAATAGGATCGATCATGTACGCCATGCTATCTACAAGACCTGATGTCTTTTATGCTCTTAGCATAACGAGCAGGTATCAGGAAAATCCTGGTGAGCAATACTGGGCAGCTGTCAAAATAATCCTCAAATATCTAAGAAGAACTAAGGATGTGTTTTTGTTATACGGAGATTGTTCTGAGACGAAAATTCATTGGTTCTGTGATGCGAGCTTTCAGACCGATAGGGATGACAGTAGATCGCAAATATAATATCTGTTTACTTTGAATGGCGGAGTTGTCAGTTGGAAAAGCATAAAGCAGTCAACTACAGCGGACTCCAACACTGAAGCCGAGTATATTGCAGCATCTGAGGCAGCTAAAGAAGCAGTCTGGATAAAGAAGTTCACCAAGAAGCTGGAAGTGCTTCCCGCGATAAAGAATGGCGTCACGATGTACTGTGACAACATGGGCGCCATTGCTCAATCAAAGGAACCAAGGTCCCACCAGAAATCCAAGCATGTACTAAGGCGATTTTATCTCATCAGGGAGATTGTTGAGAGAAAAGACGTTATTATGGAGAAAAGAAGTTATCATGATCCATCCTTAAGTGGGGTAGCTGATCTCATAGGCTACTAGCAGAGATCCGTCAACTTAGTGTATCACATGGATGTATGTTGCTCGTGTCCATCGAACTGACTGCCGAAAGTTTTCACATTGAGTGTTTATCCCATGTGTTTGTGAGAACTTTCATGTATCGATTGTATGACTAGTCCTTAGACTTGAGGTATTTACAATCTTATGTGTGGATCAAATAACTTTGACATTCTCCTTCCCCGGTTCAAAATATCCAGTCATAAGGGTATGATTGGGTCATTTGTTGAAACACATGAAGTTTGTAAAGATACAACAAAGAATCGCCACTCTTTCGGATAATATTTTCTTATAAGAGTAGTATTCTGGTTCGCGGGTTGATATGTGTGATCAGTGCTTGAGACTGTGGCCGCAGTGGAAGAATCATGTGAGATTCTTGGCTTAACAAGATTCATGACACTATCAACATCATACCTTTGACTATATGGGTAGACATTTCTATACCCTAGGTCAAACGGTGGGGATACAGTGAGGCGAGGGGACCGTTATCATATGTAAATCGCATACAAAATGGGTAATATATATTTCCTTCTCATTTGGGGGCCTTGGCATGTTGCTAGATGTCAACATTGGTCATTTAAATCGAACGACCATCTGATCAGAGGATAATTTATGTTCGATTAAATTATCAAGGTTCATTCCATGTCCAACTTGATGGGAACCCAAAAGGTCACACAAAACAAAGTCGAAATCCATGGTTAACAGTGCACAATACAAATTTAACAGCATATATGATTGCTGTAGGAATTATTTATAAATGGTTCAATTTGTTTAATTATTGAACAAATCATTTATGAGGTTCCATAGTGGCTTAGGGATTGGTGAATGATGATAGGGGCACTTTGGGAATTGGAATAAATAAATAAATAAATAAAAATACATGAATAGTAATATGAATAGTAAAAAAAATTTATTTGTTATTTTTTTTGAATTCCAATTCGGCCCAAACTCTTATTATGGTTTTATAATCTCATTAAACCACTAAATTAAGATCCAATGGCTAAGATTAAATTAGCACTTATCCCACATCAGACTCTTTATTAATTTTGTTGTCTTTGGAGAACCTATATAAACCCAATGAATTCTTTACAATTTTTGCACCAAACCTTTCATATCTTGGGTTTATATAAGTGAGCAACTCTAAATTTTAAGATTCAGCCACTGATTTTGAGGATTCTTAAGTCTAATTGACTAGAGGAACCTCGAGTTAAAAGTCTTGAGGTATTTGCCTAGGCAGCACGAAGGGCAAAATACCCGTGCACTCAAGGCGTAGTCTTGCTGTTGAGTTTTGGCTTTGGTGTTTGCATCTTTGGAGGCCACACACTTGGGTGGCTCTTTGGAACATGGAAAAGTTTGCTGAGTTCGAGAAAAGCTTGTAGATTGGAGGGAGGATTGGAGGAGTCTTCAGTTCAAGTAAGTCTTTTTCTTTATTTATTTTAATTAGAGTTCTTATGATAGTAAGCATGTTTAGGTTTATGTTCTTTGCATATTTTATAAGTTTTTATGCTTAGAATATATATTAACATGCCTAGGCTTGTAGAATAATAAAAACAAATGGGTCTTGGGCAAAGGGATAGCGGCATCATAATTTAATTTATTTAATTTTCCGCTGGGCATTCGCAGCCGCTTCCCAACATCATGTTGTACAAATGATGTGATGTCATTCCTCAGCGTTACTGTTCTGGCTGGTGGAAAATATTTTGCAAGGAATTTGGTGGCTAGAGTGTTCAAAGTTGTGATGGAACCTGCTGGTTGTGAATGTAGCCAAGCTTTTGCTCAGTCTTTCAAGGAATATGGGAAAACACGTAGTCTCATTGCTTCTTTAGCTGTTCGGTTGTAATTAAAAGTGCCACAAACTTACAGGAAGTTGCTGATATGGGAATTAGGATCTTCAGTTGCATTCCCTCCAAACTGCACTGACTGCTGAATCATCTGGATGCATGTTTTGATGTCACGTTCATTTGCAGGTAAGGGAGGAAGTACAATACAGGAAATGAAGCCGTCAACCATCAGAATGGTTCTGTCTCGAATTGGAATTGGTGGTACAACTTCCAAAGGTCCAGGTTCCATGTTGAATATTGTTTCTTGGCCTTCTAACTTTTTCCTTCTCAACTGTCTGATGGTTCTTTCATTCTCCGGGTCAATCGGTCGGAGTTCAAAGCTTCAGGTTCGTCTCATATATTGTCTGAGATCCTGAAATACAAGAAAATAAAAAAGTAAGTAAAAAGAAATTAGACACAAGTAACGTATCTAACCTCAAAACTAATAGTAAAAGATAACTAAGTCCCCGGTAACGTCGCCAAAAACTTGACTAGTGCTGTCACACGCGTATAACGCAAGCGCAAATATCATTCAAGTAATATAAAAAGTATCGATCCCACGAGGACTTAATACCTAAGCTATTAATTTATGAATTCAAATATTTACGAGTATCTAATGGATTGATTGATTGGATGGTGATTTTAAATTTAAAAACAAGTAAATAAAATGGCGCGAAAGTAGGTTTAGAATAAAAAATCAATATTAAGAAACTATCTAGGGTTGTGAATTTTTCCAATATCTTTTAAAAGGTAAAGTGGTTATTTTATATTTGAGTAATATTTTGGTTTACTAACCTGGAACACGAAATTCTACAAAAGCCTTTGTCGATGGTCGGATGCAAATACCCAGTGTAACCCAATTAATCATATGTCTATGTCAACCAAGTTACCTGAATTCATTAAGATTAAGTTCCAATTATGGTTACCCCCGCCCGACAGGTATATGTCTATCCTGTAAGGAAATCTATTAAAGGGTTATCTATCCTCAAGGAAGATCGTGGTTATTAAGTATAAGGCCTGAAACATAAAATTCATTTGTCAAGTTTATTTTAAGTTACACCCGATCAATCTTAGTAGTGGCCAGTTAAGAAGAAGCATTAAGCTTAAAACTTAATAAGTAAACCTTTCAATTA
>SKCR01013175.1:0-21232 GCA_019454045.1 Zanthoxylum bungeanum
TTTGCTAAACTCTTCCTGTGACAATTCTTTCTTTTATCTCTAACCCAACGGATATCTATGATGGCTTTTAAGACACAGAGGGTTAACATGATGCATGTAGGCATGAATGCATGCGACAAACGAGATATAATATGCATGTGGTTATCAAAACATAAAGAGGCAACTTCTAATAGGATATACAACTATGGTTCTCATGCGGGTTTATGACAATGCCTTGATTGAACTCCCTCAAACCACTATAGAAACGGTCAACTAATGCACAAATCATACACATCACAAGACATGGTTTCGGGGCCATTCTCTTATCCACAGTGGAGTCGCCAGACTGTGGACAACAGGACCTGGGCGACGCATGCTCTAGCTCAGGGGGGCCTAGTTGGGAAGTACAAAATAACATGGAGTCGCCACCCGGTGTGAACCGGGACAAAGTGTAAGGCCGCACTCACCCCTCGCAAGGGAAGACCTCAAACCGTTGGGTTCGGAATGGTCCCTTACTTATGCCACTTGTGATGATATAATTTGTGCAATAAATCAACCGAGCCTAAACAACATATTTCCAAGGATAATTTACTCCTCAGTTCGCATGCATAAAATAAACCATTATAGCGACAATATCATACAATAATCTCATGGCATACCTCAATTATATAATGCGGAAAATAAAGAACAAACTAAACATAATGCGAATTCCCAACGCAAAATAAATGACTAATCATGCTTGAATACCATCTCATGAACATCAAATAAATAACATGCGGAATTCAAGTAACGAATGACAAACAAATCAAAACATCATAAAACAAAATATGCGTCGTTTACATCAAGTGGTACGTGGAGTTGTATCCGAGTGCAGATCATACTACCATCCATTCAGAATCGGCTATGAAATTTATGTCCGGGTTTCCATCCTATATACCGAGAGAGGCGACGCATTTTTCATTTATTCAAGGGCCACAACATACATCATTTTACAATACATGCATATTTATCTACCCAAGAGCCACAATCATGCACCGTACATTATTTTATCTAATCAAGGGCCACAACATGCATTACTACATAAGAATCATGCAAAGAATCTCAATAAATAATAAAAATAACACTGAAAATGGATGTGAAAAATACCTCAGGTCTAACCTTTTGTCGGCTCTCGGACTTGCGTTTCACGACCGTCGGAAGAAGGGCTATCACTCCGCAACTCTTCCGGTTCACTGGTTTAACGTCTTAGCTCGCTGTTTTTCTGTTTGGTTGCTGTTTTCACTCCGTTTGGCTGCTGTTTTGGACTGCAGTTTCTGGTTACTGTTTTGGTTGTATTTGTTCACTGTTTTCGGCGTTTCAAGGTGTGCAGTTTCGGGATAGTTTTGAGGGTAGTTTCTGGGTTGATTCGGGGTAAGTTCGAGACAGTTTAGGGACTGATTTGGTGCAGTTTTGATGGTGTTATACGACAATGGGCTGGGCAGTTTCTTTTGACGTGAATAGATGGGGCTTTGTTTGGCGTTATTAGGGTTTATATGTAGGCTGATTAAAGGGCACACGATGTTGTGAGGCAGTGTTGTATTATGGATAGTGACGTGTGTGCGTTGTGGTGGCTTTAACGTGCAGCTAGGTGAAGTTGATGAGGCAAGTGGTGATGCTGAAGAGGCAATTAAGGGGGCTGTGTGACGTGTTATTGATTAATGAGTGGAGCTTAGGCGTGTGTGGAAGGAGGGGCAGGTGTGCGCTGATTGTGTGGGAGAAGCAGGCTGAGGTGTGATGCGTGGATTAAGGCTAGTGCATGGAAGAAGGGTTAGCGTGAAGTAAGGGGTGTGTGGCTTACTCTTTTGCCGTGAGAGTGTGCTGATGATGGGTTGGGCGATTTGCTGAATTGGGGTTCACGTGTGTTTTTTTTGAAGTGAGTTGGTGATGAGTCAGTTTGTGAGGGCTTAGGGCTTGTGGCTGGTTAAGGGTCTGAAGAGGGGTTTTTGGTGCGTGAAGTGGTTGCCGTTTGAAGGGTTTTTGGTGCGTTGTTGTGAGGCAGTCATGAATGGCAGTTTGTGGTTATTTGTGGGGGGAGCTGCGGCTTGTGCGTCTAGTGTGAGTGAGGGGCAGTTAACGTGGGGGTTTGCTGCATGAAAGAGGGGCGTTTGAGTGAGACGGGTGGGTGTGTTGTTGTTCGGCTTGCAGTGTGGCTTTCAGGTTTTGTGAATTTGGTCTGTGGTGCTACGTGGCTTTGGCGTGAGGTGTGGTCTTTGTTTATTGTAAGTGCGTTGGCTATGAGTGGTTGCTATGAGTGTATTGGTGCTAAGGAGAATGGCTTGTGTGTGGCTACGGGTTCAGTAGTTTGTGAGTGATGGAGAGATGCTGGTCGCGTTTAGGGTTTGTTGTTAGAGATGAAGATTATGGTTGTCGACAGTGTTGGTTGAAGAAAGAGAAGAAAGTGAGAGAGAGAGACCCGAGGGAGAGGCCATTAGGGTTTTTATTGTTTGTTTTATATTAGTGCATTAGGGTTGCTTAGTTAATTAGGAAAAAATCAATTTAATTAGGTGTATTTAATTAATTTATTTAGGAAAGAATATCTTTAATTTGTGTTTAATTTATTGGTTTTAATTTACTTAGATTTAATTTAAATTTAGTTTGTGACATGTATTTTAAATGTTTTAATTATCTTTGGATGTGATTTAATGGGCTTGGGCTAAGGTTAAGTTTTAAAACGGGAGATCAACAGCGAACCCGAAGCTAAAAAGTGAACTAAATCCAACAAAACGTCAATTCTTGACGTTTCCCTTCCGACGTCCGTTTCCCGCGACTTCCGCGACCTTAAAAGATAGTTGCCTCCAACTGAGACTCATCATCGGGTTTCACATGCAAAAATGCAATGCCTACACTTGGGTTTTATTAGAAAAAGATTGGTATAATATTAAGAGTATATGCTTCATTTCATAAAGTGGCAATATTAGTTGAATTATGGTGGAGTTGTTGAGTTTGTGGGGAAAAAGATGGACAAAGATAATGGGTGTGATGGGGATAAGAAATAATAATAAAGGTGGGTATGTTGGGTTTTGAAAATAATTGATATATAGGAAAAGAATACAAGATGACTACAAATAATCCCTCTATCACCAACTAGTAATAAAGGTGGGGTATGGTTCAGGTATATCTGTCACGGAATCCAATTCGTGTTCATAATTCACCAACTAGTAAATTATGATGACTACAAATAATCTCGTTAAACTTTGCAAGTCGAGATCATCACATACGTATAATCCCTCTATCACAGGCTATCCATATTATACCGGGGATATAAATGGGAACGTCAAATCCCTAAGGTATAATATAATCGACTTATAAATTTATGATCTAAAAATAACACTCGGAACTCACTTCCGTAGTGTACCACGACCATGGATTTACTAGATCGCAAACACATGTAAGATACTTATGCCCTATACACATAACTCACGTATATTATCTTGATACACACTAGATATCATGAGCATCAGTCTACTCCCAATGAACAGACGGAAGTATGACCTAAATAGGTCGTTGACGTGACCGTCACCAAAGTGTGGAGGATAACTTATATATCCATCTTGGTATCTCAAGTCTAAAGACCACTACTCGACTCGAGAAGATTCCTATTAACGTTGATATACCATCTTTTAGGAAATTTTCGGTGAGTCGTTCAATGTTTATCGAATAAACACCTACATATCTATACGGTCTTCAATGACTCATGGTTCACTGAGATAAACCATCGGACCAAGTCTCGATATATGACATGTACTAGTCTCAGTGGATTTTACTAATCGATCCCAGTTAGTAAATCTTGACTAGGAGCTATATTTGAGAATATACAACTTACAGTGACTCTTCCCAATGTCAATTACAACTTATATTGTAACTGCGCATTACGTTGCAATTCATCAGGTCTTTGTCTAATATATACATATCATTAAACCAGATTTAGTTTTAATCTAATCAAATTAGATATATATATATATATATAAGATAAGAGGTGCTACTAACTATAAACATGTAATATTATGGAAAAAAAATACTTGATATTTATGAATCAGACATAAATCCGAATTGGAAGCGTAATAGCTTGTGGTTTCCTTAACTACAGATTTCGCTAAAAAAATCAGAATTTTGAAGGCATTTGCACATGGTTTTTGGAAAACTTTTTGTGGCTTTTTGTCAGGCAAGTGCGTTTTGTTTTTCAAACAGTTGGGTTTCATAATTTCCTTTAATTTTATAGCTCAGGTTATTATTATTTTTTTTTAATTTTGTAATGGAATCCATGGTTGGAAATCAATACTATTTCCTTTTTCGTTTTCCCCATCAGGTGTATCGATAAAGATTTTAACGAGATTGTTACTTCATTTTCCTCCGTATGTTTAGGAATAGAACATTTCATTTTGTATCCAAATTTATTTATTTTTATTTAATAAATTTCTCTCTTTAGGTTTGGTAACATAAAATTAAGCAGTTTCTTAGGTGCCGACCTAATTAGATAAAGTTTTTGTTATGATATTCCTTCTGATTTGGAGTTTTTTTTTTTTTTTTTTTTTTTTTTAAAGATTAAAAAAAATCATCAACATCATATAATTGGAATAGATATATTATTATTGATGTATTGTAATTAAATTACAATAGCTTTATTTCTTTAAGAGGAGGCAAAGCCAGCTTTTATTTAAGGTTTTTTAAACCAGAAAGCAGATGGCTTACATAGTTTTGGCCAACAATTCTGGGGCAATAGGTGCTTGGTGGTAGCAATCAAGATTGTCACCAGTAGTAGTTTCAAGCAGGCCGCAGTACTTTGTAAAGTAGCCAATGCGAGTAGCTCCCATTGAATTGAACCCATTTCCACATTCATTACCACCATTAATTATATTTGTTGTTAGACCAAATCCTGGAAGCCAGCCTTTGGACTTATCATCTTCAGTTGGCGTCCATTCGCCGGTGATGACTTCATGGCTGGACGGATTGCCGGATTGTGGTGTCGTCCAGAACCACAATGCTGACTTGAAGGAAACCACTGCATCAGTTACTAGAAGGTCTGGATTGTTTAGTAAGTCCTCTTTTATTTTCTCTCCACACTCAATATAGTTCTTGTTCCTGAATTAAATATGCAAGCAAAAAAAATAAAATAAAATAAAATAATTCTGTTTTATGGCTGGGTTAGGGTTCCTTAATATTCTATTTGTTTCGATTTCATATTTACCGAATCGGAATCTAACCCTAAAATAATTAATTTCTGTTCTAGAATCAAATTTTAGGTTCAGTTCCAAGCGGTTTCTTTCCACAATCATTATCTGGGTAATTGGGGGAAACTACCAAAAAAGGTCAAAATTAATAATAAGATCACACTGTTACCATTTGAGTTGAAAGGGACCTCGGCCATAATATTCCTTAGGGCAAGCATAGTGTGGGTCACAGTAATCTGATGTAGGATTTATTTCCTTGAGATGGCAATATCCCCACACAAGAGGAAGAACTGCATGTACTACCCCTGCATGTAGAATGTAGCAGTCATCCATGTTATTAAAACAAATCAAACAAAGTAGAAGATTAAATGTGAAGTAATGGAAACAAACCAGAAGTTTCATAGGAAGTTTGGGCCAAGAAAGCAGCAATTTCCCTTTTACGTGCTGTATCATTACCAACAGAGGCAAAGGCAGGAAAGGAAATTGCTGCCTGGAGAAAAGCTTGATAAGTGTAGAAGCCTTGAGAGGGGCAGAAGTTGGAGTATTGATTTGGGAACATCTCATTATAAGTTGATTCGGAAATGAGACTGGGGAGATCATGGCACTGGCTTTGGCAGCCTGGGCCACAATAAGCCTCTGTTAAGCCACAAAAACCAGCTGAGCTGCAACATAAATCATTTGGACACAGTTTGTTATCAGCATCCTTTCCACACTGCGGGTTTTCAGCTGATATAACAAGTGAAAAAGAGAGAACCAGAGAGAAAATTAAAAACGCCTCAAATCTCATTTTAGCTTATATTTGAGCAAAAGTGATAGGTTGTTTGTGACGAGTTTGAGCAACGGAGGGATGGAGGATATATATAGACCAGGAGTGATAGAATTAAACAAAATAATAATGTGTCAAGAAACACCTCTACTATATAAAATATAATTATTAATTTTTACATATGATTTTATTAGCCTAACAAAACTTATTCTTATACGGTCTTTGATAGTGGTTTTATTAATCTTCAGATGTTATTATCATCCATTTTAGGGCCTAACTAAACCTTCATTAAAACAAATGAATGCACGTTTAAAATAATGGAAGAACCTTCAGTTGAAAAAGAAAACAAACAAACAAAGAAAAAACAAAACAATAATGATGATGCATGGCTTTATCTAGACAAATGAATGCTCGTTTTAAAGGCTATTACTTTTGCATACACGTTATTGCATGCCTTGATAATTTATTAGAGCCACTTTTGAAAACTATTTCTTGAAAGAAAAATATTATCATTCAATTTATTCTAGCCGCGGTTTAATATTAAGCTCTACTTTTGGAAATCATTATTTCATGATTTAAACAACATCTTCCATTAGGTGAAAAAATATTTACTTTAGGTTGAACACTGTCATTCATGGAGGTTTATGACAGTTTATGAGTAAATGAAGTCACAATTTACTTACGGATGTGAACCACATCTTATAATTCTTCTTTACATGATCCAAGATAGCTCAAGTGTTTGATAATCTAAATCAAATGGAGACAAAGCTCCAACAAAGGAACAAGCTTCTCAAATGAGCAAATGATATAAATTAAGAACAAATTTAAGCTTGATTATGATTTAAGTAAGTTTGAGCTCAATGATTGATTAAAGAATGATAAATGAATAGTTTGGAAAATGTTGATCAAGGAAAAAATTGCCTAACACTTCAATTAATTTTTGGGCATGATTTTATTAGCCTAAACACTTTATTTTGATAGTTTTGAGGACTATATTCTCATCTTCTTTAGCGAAAAAATATATGTGCCGGTGTATATGCCTTCTCTCTCACAGCAGGCGGTTCCCAAGCTGTGTGGGGAAACGCCTGCTGTGAGAGAGAAGGCATATACACCCGGCACATGATATACCACCTCCTTCTTTAGGGCTTAATCAATGATATAAATCACAAAATCATCATTTAAACAAATGAATGCACGTTAAATAAAAAGGAATAACCTTCGTTTGGGAAAAAAAAAAAAAAAAAAACAATAATGATGACTTATGCCTTAATTAATGGTGATCAACAAAATCAACTTAACTTAGTTGATCACAAATGCAACTAACATTAATCTTATCTTTTCAAAAAATCGTATCTTTGTTTGTTCGCCACATATTACCTTATCACACGTGATTTTAATCACCTTGATGTTTTTGTTAGATATTTTGTAAGATTACAAATTTATTTTTTGAGCCTTTAACTGGTACATTTCATTTTACTGGAATAAGACAGAGAAAGTTGCAAACCGATTCTATGAAAAATTATTGAGGCAAACCCAACAAAGAAAAGTTGTAACACCTCATCAATTTTTTTTTTCATTATGTTTTAATTTATTATTAGAGTGTGTTGGAACTTTAAAGGTAGTTTGGGAAGTTTCAGTGATAATTTTTTTGAATGGAAGAAATAAAAGGTTTAGAGGTAGATATCATTTTGCATGCTAGTATGTAAAGTTGGCTCGTTTCACTTTTTTTTTTTTTTCTTTCTGTGTGGTGAGAAAAACGTGAGAGAGAAGAGAGAGAGCATAAAAAAGGAGAAAAGAGAAGAAATATTCTGATTTAACTTATATTTCGAGTGATTTTTTCTATAAAAAGTTTTTCACTACAAAATATTTTCCTCTTTATAAATAAATTGTTTTCTCTTTTATTTGCTTACTGTTATTTTTTATGAGTTATTTACTTATTATTTAATGTAAGAATATGACTATTGATTAGACTTAAGGTTAAATTACTTGTTTTAGTCAGAGAAATTCTAGCTAGATTTTTACTTCCACAGTATTACTCATAACCTTATCGATTTTCAATCCCTGAACCAGGCACGTTGATAGTCTACAGGGAGAATGGCTATCAATCCTTGCACATATGCGTTCCAAGCTCCCTAGACCATAATCTAGGGGGAGAATGTCTTTTTAGTCTTTTACTCTGCGGACATGGCATGTCAGTTATAATAGTTGATAAGTGCGGCTTATACCTACTTATTCATGCATTCTTAATTTCCTATTTTGTTAAATTTCGTGTCATTTAATGTATTTTATAGTTCTTTATTTAAGTGATAATTTTTTTGAATGGAAGAAATAAAAGGTTTAGAGGTAAAAATGTCATTTTGCATGCTAGTATGTAAAGTTGACTTGCTTCACTCACTAGAAAAAAAGGTCTTTAGCGTCGACGAGAAAGACAAATAGCGTCGAAATAAAAAATTTCGACGCTAAAGTACAACATTTCGCGTTGAGCACGTAATTGGTGACGAATATTTTTGACGCCAAAAATTTGACCTTTAGCTTCGAAATATTCGATGCTAAATGTGATATAATATTAAAAAATATATATATTATTTTATTACCTTTAGCGTCGAATATTTTGAAGCTAAAGAGTACACGAAAATTATTATTACAAATTAATTTCAAACTAATTTCATTACAAAAATAATTAACTTTGTTATAAAAAATTATTACAAATTTTTTATTGAAAAATTATAATAATGATATTTTTATTGATATAAAATTAAAATTACAAAATTTATCACAACAAAAAAAAAAAAAAATAATAAACAAAATGATAAAATATAATTTTCTATATATTTTCTCCATCTCCATTTTCATATTTTGATCTTCACTCTCATTTATTTTTCATTTTCTTCACTATATTCATTTTCACCAATTCTTCATCTTCATATTCCCCTACAAAAATAAATAAATAAATAACTAAATTTTAGATGTTAATATAAAATACAAAAAATCAAACAAAACACTTAGGAAAAACTAATTTAGAGAGGAAATAAGAGTATGAGAGAAAGAAAGTGAGAATAGGAGAAATGAAAGAGCAAATGAATTTATAGGGAAAAAAAACTTTTAGCGACGAAATAGGCTTTCGTCGCTAAATGTCCTCAAATAGCGGGAATTATTTCCGCCAAAATTTTGATCTTTAGAGTCGAAATTTTTGACTTTTAACGTTGAAAATTCATCGTTAAATGTCAAAAATTTAAATCCAATTTTATTAGGAGATAAATTCAAAATTTAGAAAGCAAGAATTTGAAAATTTTAAATTTACTCTTTAGCGTCGAAATATTTGACTTTTAGCATCGAAAATTTGTCGTTAAATGCCAAAAGTTTAAATCGAATTTTATTAAGAGATAAATTCAAATTTTAGAAAGCAGGAATTTGAAAATTTAAAATTAACCTTGAACGTCGAAATTTTTGACTTTTAGCGTCGAATAATAAAGTATTGATTAACATGAAGATGAGTTATAACTATTGCCTTAATAGTTTTTTTATAAACAAACTTGAAGAAATAAGTTCAATATGCATGTGTGTGATGTAGTGATGGTAAGTATTACGTGTTGAGTATGAAAATGTATTTGTGATAATGTTAAAATATGAGTTAGTAATGGCTTGATTAGAAAGTTTTAAGGTTTTATCATGGGTGTCTTGGTCAAATTGTTTCAAATTATATTAAAGCTAGATATTAAGTTTGTCTAAGTATAAATCATATAAGTGCACGATGATAAGCATAAAAGTGATAAGTTATAAAGATATTGGACATGTAAGATTAATAATATTGGGTTAGTCTAGATTTGGGCAATCGTAGACACTTAGTTTTGGGCATTTCTAGTGGCTATTTCGGCTACGCAAAAATGTCCCATTAGCATTAGTATAAACATGTCATGTGAATACGGAAAGTAAAGCTTAAAGTCGATCATATGAAATTCGGGTGTGAATGAGTATGGGTGATGTATTTTTACTCTTAACGATTATGACATCTTCATGATGTAGAGAATGTGGAAGCTGCATAAGCTATGTACTTCGGATAATGTATAATTCAAAGTTTTAATATTTGAATAGGTAAGCTTTGTAGTTATTTTTGATTCACTTCATGTACGTCTTATGACTCTGTTTCGTGAAGTAAGAAGAACAGTATGAGTTAAAGGTGTTCTAATAAATAACTGTAAATACGTAAATATGTTCATAAGTATTGTATTCAAAGTTTCAATCTTGTTCGTTTGTAGTGTGTGGTTATTCCTGGGTTTTTATAACTCACACCAACCAGTTTTATTTTGCAAGTTGGCTCCAGACAGGTCAACCATATCAGTTTTGATAGTCATGCTAGAGACGTCGGATCACCCAAGTTGCAGTCACCCTCGCAAGTATCTTGGGAGAAGTCTTAAAGGTTTATGAATCTTTGATTATTATGTTGTTTGTCATATTGAGCACGCTGTTTTGTATTGATAAGTTAAAATATTGATTTGATTGATGTTGTGAGCACAGAACCTTTAAGTGTTGGTTTTGATCTTGATGTGTTTTGTGTGGACCTGAGGTCATTTAATATGTTTAATGTTTTTCTTAAGTTTCGATTTGATGTTGGACTATGATCCATGTTATCCAATTTTAGGATACATCATATCTGTTTTTCTGTAAATTTGGAGGCTTATTGAGATGGTTAATCATGTCTCCTGCTGGTAGCATCTTGCTTCTGGCGGAGTATTTACAATTGGCCCTTGAGTTATGATAGTGGGGGAGGTAAAATTGGAGATTTTTGTTAATGGGTTGGTCAACACACAAGGATGTGGCGCCGGGATAATCCTCAGAAGTGATGGAGGCGAAGAGATAAGTTATGCACTAAGATTTACCTTCGAAGTAACAAATAACGAGGCAGAATATGAAGTAATTTTGGCCAGGCTGAGACTTTGCTAGGCGATCAGGGTAAGAAATATGGTGGTGAAAGTGACTCCCAGTTGGATGTCCAACAGCTGAATGATGAATTCCATGCGAGGGAGCCAAACATCATAACTTACCTCACGAAAGTGAAGAAGCTTGTTGAAGGAATGTGTAATATGACGTTCGAGTAGGTAGGATGAGAAAACAACAAGCATGCAAATTCATTGACAAGGCTTACATCCTTCATCAAGTCTAAGAATCATCGGGCATACCTTTGGAGATTTTAGAGCCGAAGTGTGTAGGAGTGCCGAGCATTATGGAATTAGAAGTTGAAGGTGGGCCGACCTGGATGGACCCGATCAAGAAATACTTAACGTATGGGGATTTACCGGAGGACAAGAAAGAGGCAAGGAAACTGAAGTATCGAATAACAAGATTTTGCCTGATAATGGAGTATTATACTAGAGGGGATACACTAAGTCGTATTTAAGGTGTCGGGGGCCCGATGAGGCGAACTATGTGCTCAGAGAGATTCATAAGGGCATCTGCGGAAGCCACTTCGGAGACAAGTCGATCATCCATAAGGCACTTAAACAATGTTTCTTCTGGACGATAATATATCAAGATAGTGTTAAAATTATCGGGGCATGTGATGGATGTCAAAGGAATGCCAACGTCTCTCACCAGCCACCCAAGCAGCTGACTATTCTGTCAAGTTCTTAGCCATTTACCCAATGGGGCTAGACATTATCGGACCTATGCCTGCAGGTTGAGGTCAAGCAAAATTTACAATCATGCCAATTGATTATTTCACCAAGTGGGTAGAGGCTGAGCCGTTGTCTACAATAATTGAGAAAAAAGCAACAGAGTTCGTCAGAACAAACATCGTGTGCCGGTTCAGGATTCTAAAATCTATCATCACATATAATTGAAAGCAATTTGATAGCACAGGCTTCAGGAAACTCTGTGAGGATCTCCAGATCACCTTAAGTTTTACCTCACATGCTTATCCGAAGTCAAACAGACAAGTATAAGCCGTGAACAAGACCACAAAGAACAATCTGAAGGCAAGGCTCGGGTCTTGTAAAGGTCTGTGGGTCGAGGAGCTGGTGGAGGTATTGTGGGAACACTGGATGACCTACAAAGACTCCATAGGAGAATTTTTTTTTCTTTGGCCTATGGGTGCGAAGCAGACATCCCATAACAGATTAGGGTGACAACACATTGGGTGCGGAACTTTGAGGAAGGGCATAGTGAAGAACTCGTCACGCATTACCTTGACCCAATAACGGGAAAAAAAAAGTCGGTGCTTAGATGGCAATGCACTAACAAATGATGACACATTTCTACAACAAAATGGTTCGGGTGTGAGCCTTCTGCCCGAAAGATTTGGTTCTTAGGTGAGTCACCTTGAATACAAGAAGGCCCGAGGAAGGCTCATTGTGAACAAAATGGGAAGGGCCTTACAAAGTTGCTGAAGTCATCAGGTCAGATACTTATCACATGGAGCAGCTGGACGGTACTCGGCTCAGGAAACCTTGGAATGCATAGATGCTGGGGAGATATTACTAATAGAGCCTCTCTTATAATGATTCTTAAACAGTTGTAAGATGAGCGGTAGATCTCGATAATATATATAGGCTTTTCCGTTTTTAAATAAAAAATTGTTCATCTATGCTTGTTTTTTATTTGGATGGAAAGACATGTTCAATTTTTTTTTTTGAAATACTAGTGATCAGGGGGCGTGAATGGGTGAAAGGCAGGTGGGAAAGCGCGGCCGCCCTTGGCACGCTAATCTCATATGTCATTGTTAAACCCTGGTCTGGAGTGTTACTACCCAATGACTTGAAACTTTTAGGGATATAATATAAAGACATGCGTGGAGTTTGGCACCTCGGGTATCCATAGCACGCTCAGTGAAAGAGTTGGTGTGGCTTTTGGTGCCTCAAATTAATCATAGCACGTATAGATTGAAGACAGTTGCGATACTACGGTACCTTCAGGTTCGCATAGTGTGGGGATGGATAGTTCTCCCACGGCATTCACTACTCAGTGTTGGAGGTGCATAGGATGGGGAAAGCTCACATGCCTCTGTGACATTTGTAGCCTAGAGATATGCCTAGCACGGGGAAGGGAAATGCACTCATAGCGCTGGCCATCCCATTTCGGATCAGTAAGAGCATAGCACGAGCAAGGCTAGAAGGCCTATGTGGCATTTGCAGACTATGGGTTACCTAGCATAGGAGAAAGTCTCATGGCGTTGGCTGCCCCCTCGATCTGTATCTCGATTCACCGAGACATTATATTGTAAGGTTCAAAAAGATTATTTTGTGTAACATAGGGCAGGACGCCGCCATAATTCCCTCATTTTTTTTGGGTCGGTACGGGGTATGTGATACATCACCTCGTTATACTTGTCTTTTTATTTTCATTTTGTTAGACGACTCAGTATAGGACGCCATTACCAATGTCCATATGGATGGTTGGAGATCGAGAATCTTCTTTCCCAGTCTGTCTTGATAAAGACTATAACAGCTCGAGGCTGCTTCCATTTCATCGAGGCCATATTTGGATGGCACAAGGAGGGAACATTCCCTTGTGGCTAAGTGATTTTTTCACATCAGGGTCAAGTATGTCCCACCGAGGCCTTATTATGCTTAGTGTCATGGGGTCAGAGTTTCTCCCTCATGGACATGTTTGGATGGCACAAGGAGGAAACATTATTTGTGGCCTAGTACCAACGACTTGGGGTAAGGTACGACCCACTGAAGCTTTATTTTTCATTGTGGCATAAGGTTAGAGTTTTCCCCTATAACAATGTTTGGATGGCACAATAAGGGAATATTCCCTTGTAGCCGAGTGATCTTATCGACTCGGGGTCGGTACGTCCTACTGAGACCTTATTATGCCTTGTGGCATGGCGGAAACATTCTGTGTGGCCTAGTATCAACGGCTCGGGGTAAGGTACGATCCACTGAAGCTTTATTTTTCATGGTAGCATAGGGTTAGAGTTTCTCCCCTATAGCAATGTTTGGACGGCACAGCGAGGGAATATTCCCTTGTGGCCAAGTGATCTTATCTACTCGGGGTTAGGTACGTCCCACCGAGACCTTATTATGCCTGGTGGCATGGGGTCAGAGTTTCTCCCCCATGACCATGTTCGGAGGGCACAAGAGAGAACGTTCCATTGTGGCCCAATATCAGCGGCTCGGGGTCGGGTATGTCCTATTGAAGCCTTATTATACTTGGGGGCATGAGATCAGAGTTTCTACCCAATGGCCATGTTTGGATGGAACAATGAGGGAACATTCCCTTGTGGCCTAGTATTACCGGCTCAAGGTCGGGTACATCCCATCGAGGCTTTATTGTGTTTGTTGGCATGGGGTCGGAGTTCTCCCCATGGCCATGTTCGAATGGCTCGAGGGAACATTCCCTTATGGCCAAGTGATCTTAGTGAATCGAGGTCGGGTACGTCGCACCAAGGCCTCATCTTATTTATTGGCATGGGTGTGTTGAATATGGTGAGGTAGAAGATGGTGCTGCTTGTATGAGGGATTCAGAATCTGCCGAGTGAATATAAGGATGGAATTGTGTTGTGTTAAAGCTCGGGCGTCAATATTAGTGCTCGTGATGTGGTCCCTTAGGGGAATGGTTGGAATAACCTTAGTTAAAATTTACCAAATATTGGTTAAAGTTAATTCAGTGTTGAAGTAGAAGTTGCCTCAGTTCGAGTCTTTGTTTGGTGTGTGCTTCAGTGTGGGAAATACTAATGTAAAAATTATATTTTTATTTACAAGAATTTTTTTTACATTGGGCCCCCTCATGGTTACCTAAACATAAAAAAAAATACATAAGATTAGGCGGAGAGGTCGGGTGCATCTTCGGGTTGGGCTGCAACAGATGATGAGGGGCCTGGGTCCCCTTCAGTATGAGGCACTAGAGACACTGGCACGAGGTCTTGGATAGCCTCGGGTTTTTCTGGTGTAGGGCCTAAGGCCTCATAATGTGACATTTCCCCTTTAGCCGCCTTTAGAATCTTGTGGAGCATCTCTAGGTTGAAGCCAGGCTGTGTCATCTCAAACATCTCAATGGATTCCTCCAACCTTTCTAAGGGCATTACGTATCGCCGTCCCTCTAGCCTAGAATCTGTCTCTGTGCGTGTCATTGTAATAACTAGGATCCAAGGGATTTATATATTGTCGTCCCCTGGTCTTGGATCTGTATCTGTCCATGTCATTGTAACTAGAATCTAGGGGCGTTATGTATCACCATCTCCATAGTCTTGAATCTGTATCTGGACATGTCAGTGTAACTAGGATCCATGGGTGTCATGTATCGTAGTCCCTATGATCCAAGATCTATAACTGTCCATATGCACCGTGTCTCTCTGGGTATGCAAAATTCATATGTGTCATCATAGCAACCATATGAACATGTAAGTGATGCAATGCAATACCATTATCCATATACATATCAGCATAATCAACCGCAGTTAACCACAGTCAATCACAAGTTGGTGATATCTTAGTCATCTAATACATACAAAGTGGGCCCGTGCCCCATTTCAACAAACATATCAATATGAAAAATGCTCGTATGTGTCATCAAACATATCAACATATTTCATATAACTGGATCCACACTCAGATCAAAACTATTCCGGCCCAAACTAAGCTGAAGTCTGGAAAAAGTTCATTAAAACTCTTTTACAAAACTTTTACATCTCGAGTACTGAAAATATGTTACACTTGAAAATGTGCTTAACTTTGAAAATGAAATGACAACTTATACTAAATTTTTCATGATGAAACTACCTTATTAAAACTTAAACATAACAATATATCAAACAGAATCAATCAAACGTAATGTCATCACCAAACAATTAACAGACGATCACTAAGAAATATAATTACGTCATAAGTTATTGCCTATACCCCTTAAAAATCTAATTACATAAACATCAGTTGTATCAATTTCTAATCATCAATACCAAGATACGCATCATTGTGACATCGAGGTTATCAAAGATACACACCGATGCTGATAAATCAATAACAGAAAGTCAAGTGTTGATTTCATATATGTTCCTCTTATAGCTTGCTATCTAGAAACTCGACACTATGCATACTTTTAGACAATCTGTCTCTATACATGCTCTTTTCGAATCTCATTGACTGTACCTCTAAAAGCTCTCATTTTATGCTTTCTAAGAATCCATAACTACTATTACATATTTTTTTAAGCCTGTAATCTATACACATATCTACATATATATATAAACACACAATCAGCTATCGTACCTTGTCTACCTAAAGCAAGTTCACCGTGAGGTACTTACTTGGGGTCCATGCTATTCTTTTTCCCCATTTGTAATACAAAATACGGACGGTTAGAGTCGTTAATCAAGAAACACTAACTGATAGCATAAGCTCCTCAACTTTTCGGGAAAATCCGGAATAAATCCATTTTCAGTGATTTCAGTTTCATTACTCATAATACATCTAATAAAACATATTTGAAGTAGTAGAATCTATTTCCGGCTAAAATTCATAAAACCTTCCGAAAAGTATCCGCAAACACTACGAAAGGGTCTCGAACCCTCTGTACCTACGAGAATTTATCTAAACATTATTGTATCATCATACATATATCATATCCAATATTTCAATAAAAAAAATATCAATACACACAAAACCCACTTTCACTTGAAACTTACAAAATCTATTGGATCAATCCATTTGTTCCGTTTTCACTTGGATTCTACCATATACACATAATCAATATACTCATTCTCAGAAAATTCAATTTATATCATTATGCTACTCTATGAAGCTACTAAATACATCCGAATATTTAACGACAAACTTAAAATTAGCAAATTTTTTACCTGGAGGTTTTACTGAGATTTAGGAGAGCTTTGATTTGAACGGTGGCTCGGGACGTGAAAAGAAGCAATGATATGGGATCAGAAAACCCATGCCGGCACATATCTCTCTCTTTCCATTCTTTTTTCGGTGTTTATGGCGTCACCGCTGGCCACTGTTAGACGCAGGGTGGAGAACATTCCTCTTGGTGTCGCGAGATGGCCGGCCAACGAGCTTCTGATCCAAAACTCCCAAATAAGGTAGAGCGGTCGAGCAAAGGTTTTTAGGAAGCTTTTGATTTTTTTGCAATTGCAAGAAACTTTAAGGTATTTATAGAAATATTTTTGAAAATTATATTTTGACCCATACGAAATTATAGTTAAGTCCATAACCTTGTCCTACTTCAGAAATATATAAATTTGAGGCCTTTCTGATACAAATTTCGAAAACTAATCAACACGAAAGTTGTTCTCTCAGAAAAATGAGTCTGATGGTTTAAGAATCAACTCGATATGAGTTCGTTTGCTATTTATATAATCAAAATAACAAACTTTCTCCGTATAAAATAATACACGTAAATCATGTAAGCTATTCTTTCATGTCACGCGATTTCCAATGCATCAAATCTCTATTTTAAAATACTTTGAGTTACATTTCGATACTTAAACTCTTATTCTCTAATATAGTTTTATTTCGAGACCCGATCTGCAATACAAAATCCTTCGGGAAGAGTTTCTGAATTTCTGGATATTACAAATAATCTCATTAATCTAATACCCATTCAAAGTCACCATAAAAAATAATTCTAGAATAATTCTAGGCATAATAAGAGTGGTCATTATACTATAGAATGAAAATTAAGTTGTCTAACAATAACTAGAGATCAAATTACATTAGTCCAGCTCAAAGTTTAATCACACATGTACCTAGCTTCTCAATTTATCAACCAAATTAAAAAAAAAAACCCCAAAATTAGTGTGGAGAAGAATCTCTACATCTCATGATTTTAACAAGAAAAACATAAATAACTTTCTAAAATAAAGAAGACAAGGAAATTACCTTTAATCTATTAAGTCTTCTTCCAAAACTTGTTCTTGCTCATTCTTTTCTCTCTACTCTCTTTGGTGTAATTTTAAAGGTTGAAAGATGTAATGATTTTTGGCCACCACTTACCAAGAAAGGGAAGCAAAAAAAAAACTTTTTTTCTTTTCAAAAATGGCCAAAAACGTGGCCTATCTTTTCTTCCTAAGCTTATTAAATAAGCTTCACAAAAGAAAAAAACCAATATAACCAATGGTGCAAGAAGCTAAGAAGGATAAAATTGTATTTTAACTTATAAAGCTTATCTAATAAGCCAAAACTGAAAATACAATAATTGAAGTCAAGGATAAAATGGTTATTTGTCACTCCCGTCCCCATAGGTAGGGTAGGGGTGAGAATGAGACGTGAAACATATAGAGTTTCCCCTGTAAAATGGAATAATCCTCCAAATACAAAAGGAAAAACTAAACTGAAAAATATCATCATAAATAGGATTTCCATGTTCCAACTCAAATACTCATTCATGATAAAATGAAAATACTTCATGTATCAAAAGTAGGCTCAGCGCCTATAACCAAAATAACAATCCATTCAAGAAAGGCATGTTTAAACCATAATCCCAAGACATAACAAAGACACACTACTGTTGGCACAACCTTTCTCTACTGGCAAGAAATGATGTTGAACAGCAGATGAAAAAGAAATGATCTATTAATCAACTTAACCTGTAAAATTTAAAGAAATGGCTAAGCTCACGTTTAGTGCAATGGATCACAACTTAGTGTCGTGGATAAACAAGTAACAATGCGGATCGAATAAATCTTAATATAAATCAATACATAAATCTGTAAACGGATATATAAATCATTTACTTCAAATCATAAATCTCATTCTGCATAAGAATATTGTGTATAAGATAAAACTGTCAATTCATCTATATGCACACTAAAGACAATACGCTAAAGCTGGCAACATGGGGCATCCCCACGGCAATAACTGACATCCATAGCAAAACTGACAACCAGAGTAAAACTGGCAACATGAGACCTCGTCTCACGGTAAATAATATGGCACGTATAAGTACACGGAGTGCATCGTAGCATAAAAATCATTTCTAAAATGCATGCTCATATATTTCAAAATCATACAAATTCCTCATATATCACAAACTTATGATTTCAACATAATCAATATTTGATCCATACTTTATAGCAAAATATAAACTTTCTAAAAATAAAGCATTTAATGAATTACCTTGAAAATTCATTTAAGAAAACATACATACTATATACTTTGGAAAACATCAATGTTATAAGCTTATTCACGCACTCGGTGAGCTGACTATAGAGAAAATATACTATGTAGTAGAACTGTCCCTGCTAACGGTATCACGATCACCTAAAGAGACAAATGAATTACGATAAGATCATAATCCTAACTAGAATAGATGAAAGAATATGCAAGAAATGTGACTCAGACGCTCACGTAATCCTTAACGAAATTTCGAAAAAATTTCGTCTATAATATGGACTTCCATTATACAACCCATGGATCCTAGTTACAGTGACATGGCCAAATATAGATTCAGGACAAGGGAGACAATGATACATAACGCCCCTAGACTCTAGTTACAATGAAATGGACAGATACAGATCCAAGACTAGGGGGACAACGATATGTAACATGCCACACCTGTCCCCTTAGGTAGGGTATGGGTGAGATGGATACGTGAAACAGATAGAGTTTCCCTTATAAAATGGACTAATCCTCCAAAACAAAAGTAAAATCAAATCTGAATAATATCCTTATATTTATAGGATCTCCATGATCCAACTCAAAATAATCATCCATAATAAAATGAAAATACTTCATGTATCAAAAGTAGGCTGCGTGCTTATAACCAAATAAAAATTCATTCAAGAAAGACATATATAAACCATAATCCCAAAACATAACAAAAGCACTCTACTGTTGGCACAACCTTTCTCTACTGGAATGAAATAATGATGGAACAGCCGATGAAAAATGAATGATCTATTAATCACTGTAAAATTTAAAAGAATGGGTAATCTCACGCGTAGTGCAATGGATCACAGCTTAATGCCGTGGATAAACAAGTAACAAAGCGGATCAAATAAGTCTTTCATAATATAAATAAATACATAAAGCTCTAAACTAATATACATAAAACATTTACTTGAAACCAAAAATTTCATTTCTCATAAATCACATTCTTCATAGGAATACTCTGTAAAAATAAATTTGTACATTCATCTATATGCACACTCGTGACAATACAGCAAAGCTGGCAACATGGGGCATCCACATGCCAATAACTGGCATCCGGAGAAAAACTGGCAACATGAGACCTCATCTCACGGTAAATAATCTGGCACGTATAAGTACACGGAGTGCATCGTAGCATAAAAATCATTTCTAAAATGCATGCTCATATATCTCAAAATCATGTAAATTCCCTATGTATCACAAACTCATGATTTCCACATAATCAATATTTGATCCATACTTTATAGCAAAATATATAGTTTTTAAAAACTAAAGCATTTAATGCATTATCTTGAAAATTCATTTAAGAAAACATACATACTATATACTTTGGAAAACATCAATGTCACAAGCTTATCCACGCACTCGGTAAGCTGACTACAGAGAAAATATACTATGTAGTAGAACTGTCCCTGCCAACGGTATCATGATCACCTAAAGAGACAAAGGAATTACGATAAGGATCATAATCCTAACTAGAATAAATGAAAGAATATGCAAGAAATGTGAATTAGTCGCTCACGTAATCCTAACGAAATTTCGGCAAAATTTCGTCTATAATACGGACTTCCATTATACAATCCATAATTATCAACTTACATTTATATTCGATTCACAACATATACATCCAGAATTTAACTCAAGATTAATAGCCCAAATCTCAGGGTAACAATAGCCTCTCGCACATAATCGTACTCGACCATATTCTACGATTAAATTTGTCATTCACTTCCAGCCACATGGTAAATTATTTATATATATAGTCTAGGCAAGTAAATTAATCATACTTTAAAGCAATTTCTGTTCCGAAATACATAACTTGCAAAAACATAATATAACGATAAATTATACGAAAATCAAGATTCAGAAGTCTGTTACTACTCGGAATGGTTGAGAAATTACGGAGGAAGACTAGGGACATCGACGGCGACATTCTGTCTGGCGCGTGGAAGCCACGCGCCTTTCTTCCAGGCCAAGCGTGGGCCTAAAGCGCCACTCCGCAAGGCGCGCGTGAGTGCCACGCGCCGGCTGTAATCTGAATTTTTCGGTGGTCGAATCTATATCTCGAAATCATGCAAATTCCTCTTATATCTCAAACTCATGATTTCAACATAATCAATACTCGATCCATACTTTATAGCAAAATATAAACTTTTTAAAAACTAAAGCATTCAATGCATTAC
>SKCR01013176.1:0-21279 GCA_019454045.1 Zanthoxylum bungeanum
CTACAGGCAAAGATGAGCAAAACAAACGTCGCATACCTATTTTGGATATGTTTCCACTTCAGGATCTAGGGTCACTCAACCACTGTAATGACTCTAGAGAGAGGGGGCCGTGGGAGGCGGATCAACTCATGACCAGTCTGAACTTCCACCGATCTGTGATACATATGTTAAGAAATTACCTGTGGCCTATCAACATATATTTCTCACCTTATTGATGTTCAAGCTGTCATTATGGATTCAGAGTATAGCTGCACTAATCGGGTATGGCGAAGAAGGTTGGGGTCAAGTACGATGCGACCTTATTGAAGAGATTCAACAAAATAAGGATTTATATGATCGACTTTATCCATCAAACGGATGGGCAGACAATCTATTACACTTACTGCATTTCTTCCAGTCGCTGGCACCAAAGGTACATTGAATGGACTCAATGAGTTTAGGAATTGTCATCGCTTCGAGGTACAATCTTGTACTGCATACATTTGTTGAGAATGTTTAGAGTTGTTTTACTCACTTGCCATTAAGGTCCCCTGCACTTCCAGAGCAAGAGCGTCAAGAAATAACTATTACTCATGTTGGCAGACACTTTGTGCAAGTTTTTTTACACCCTCATTACCCTGTACCACCCATCCCAATGTGGTGGTGGGAACATTCATCGTATGAAGCTAAAGAATGGGCCACCGTTATAGGATTCGTAATCAATTATGGTACGAAGTATTGAGTATATTACCAAGTGCAACATGATGAGACTTTTGAGGCAACATAAATTAGAATTTATGTTTTATATTTTTAAGTATAACTTTTTATGTTGTTATTTGTACTATTTTTTAAATATATATTTTTCTAATATGCATGAGAATATTTTTATAATACATAAGTAGTGTTAAATAAATTAAAAAAGAATCACAAAAATTAAATGAATAAATAAACATAAAATAAATAATAATAAATAAGAAATTTGTAATATTTATTAAACAAATAAAAATATATATATATATATATATTATATATATATAAATACCAAAAAATATAAATTTAAAAAAATTATAAAATTAATAAAATATAAATTTAAAAAAATTATTAAAATTATAAAATAAAAATTTAATTAATAAAATAAAATAAATATATGTGTTATATATATATATATATAAAATTAGGACTTATTTTGTTTATTGGGAAATGGAATTTGGAGAAAGAAAATGAGCATTTAAGGAATTTTAGGGGAGACAAAGAAGAGGGGGATGGCGGAGGGGGGGGGGGGGGGGGGCGATAAACGCTCATTTTTTAAATTACTTTTTTTAAAAAATCCAAAATAATATTAAATAAAATATATAACAAACAATAAATATATAAGGATGTCAAAATTCTCCAAGGGGATAGGGTCATCGGAGACCCTCTTAATTAGGGAAGAGATTAGGGATGAAAAAATTTAAAAAAATTAATGTCTGGAACGAGGATGGGGAATATTTAATACTCATTTCTTATTCGCGGAAGGACGAGGATTAAGTAAAATCTACACCCTCTTTCCATTATCCATTTAAGTTTTAATTAATTTATTTTTTTTTTTTATTTGTTTAAATAAATATGTTTAAATTTTATTTATAATTTTGTATAGATGTAAATAAGAAATATTAATATTTATAAAAATATATATATTATAAAGTTATAGGTATGAATGTTAAGTGTACGGGCCAAGGGCAAAATCATCTTTTCACATCGGGTCCAATATCATTCCAAACCCAAATACCTAACAGTATACAGCCCATGAGACTTAAACTATTATTATCTAAAGCCCAACTTCTACAAACAACCAAATTCTTGGGCCAAAGGATGGACCATGGAACTAAATACCTTTCAGGCCCACACACCAATAAGAGGCCTACCAAACGACCTATGACTTACCACCTACCAAACCAAAGAAACGCCTTCCTCATGATTAGTGATCCCCACGTGATTAGCCTTTTTACACCAAAGGGTTAAGCTTTTAATGTATTAATGAAGCTAATATCTAAATAATCTATAAAATGAGGCACATAACTTAGAGTGAATGGGGTTTTAGCTATGATACTTGAGCTCTCATAGGTCATCATCCTCTAAACACTGGCTCACCGCCCTCACGGCAGTCTACATAGGTCAAGGTAACCATGAACCTTGCTATTCGATTACTTTATGCCCGTCTTCACTACTGACTTGAGCGTCAGAGTGCCTACGTATCCTACCACACCAGAGGGTAGGAACTCCCTCTCACTCTACTTTTGGCTTGCAGGATCGCTAGTTCCTCATTCCTACGAATTCTCAATTGTGGACCTCATGCGAAAACCAACATCTACAATTTGGCGCCCATCGTGGGGCCTTAGAGATTTATGGCAAGCGAAGATCTATCAATCTACGGTCCTTACAAACATAGCTACTCATGGCTTCAAGCAGCGAACAGACACCAGACCATGTGACCGTTCAGTTGGCCATTCTCCAAGAACGATATGTGTTTTAGAGGAGGAAAACTCAGCCATATGAAGCTCCAATACGAACCTCTGAAAAAAGTTGGAGCAAATTTCCTCCATCTCCTAACAACGCGAAGCTCCAGATCACCCTAACAGTCTACCATTCGGTCCAACCTATTAGAGGCATTCAACAATGTAGCAAACGACAATCCGCCATCAGACAACCCATTCACCAAATCAAGAAATAAGAAAACATATCTCCCCAACCAAGCACGACAAGTTGCCTCCACCAAGCGCAAGGAAATGCATGAGTTCAAAGATGCAATTCTTTCCAGCCTACCTGATATCAGACTACCAGTGAGAAAAGGCCGAGCCGGCACGATCTCAGATACTCTTTTTTTGGGATCTGTCACTTCCATCGAACTACCACGAAAATTTAGCCCACCAGATATGAAGTTGTATGATGGATCCACAGACCTAGACGATCATGTGGTCCATTACAAATATAAGATGATGTCGAATGAACTGGCTCCTCATCAATGGGAAGCTGGAATGTGTAGAGGATTCGGAGAAATATTGGCAGGCCCAGCCCTCACTTGGTTCATCAATCTACCTTACAAGACTATTGGATCGTATCAGGAGCTAGTTGATAAGTTTGTGGAGCACTTTGCCAGCTCTTGTAAACTTGAGAAAACCACAGAAGACCTCAACATAATTCAGCAGCGGAAAAGAGAATCTTTATGAGGCTAAGTCGCACATTTCAACAAAGAGAGAATATATATTTCGGATCTCCACTAGTCGACTGCCATTGAAGCTTTCAAGAATGGGTTACTAGTAGATAATGGACTTTATAAGAAGCTAACAAAATTATGGTGCTACACTATGAATCAAGTCATGTCCCGAACCTAAATCGATGTCAGATGGGAAGAGGACAAGAGGAGCAAGAAATGTGACGTTCCCAGTAACCGTTATGAAGAGACAATTTCAAGCCCTTCCAAACGACGAACGAGTTTGGATGCAAGGACCCATCAACCAACCGGCAGTCGAACTCCGCAAGCTAGGAATCATCACCCTAAAAAATAAGGATTATAAATGCGGGCCTTCAGACTACATGAAACGAAACTGGTCTTCATTGAATTTATCTCATTCGACATCAAGACCAAATAATGCTTAAACGATAATTTCTTATATATCAAAGACAAAAGACTATTAATATAAGAAAATATTATTTTTACATATGGACCATCACCTGGCCTAATTGACATACTTCTCCCAATCGACATAGGAATACCCTCATAAACCTCTAGCATACCCAATTGACCAAGAAGCATTCTTTAAGATTGTTATCTTCTCCAGACGACGAGGAAGAATTGTTACTACTCAAGACGATATGGATGAATTGTCATCTACTCCATACGACATGGATGAACTGTCATTTACTTCATACTAATGAAAAGGTCTTAGTCCCTTCCAGATGACATGAGAGGATATTCATATTCTCCATATGACATATATGGATTGCCATTAACTTCAGACTACGTGGGAAGACCTCCATCAGATCTAGTCGACCGAAGCCTCATGACCTTCATCGGGTCGGGTAGAGTGAAGAATCCCGAGGACCTCCATCAACTTTAGTCGATCGAAGATTCTTAACCTCCATCGGTCAGGTAGAGTGAAGAATCTCAAAGACATCAATCATGTTCAGTTGACCGAAGATTTATGACCTTCATCGGGTCAAGTGGAGTGAAGACCCTCATAAACCTTCAATAGGTCTAGTCGACCGAAGACTCCATCAGACCTCCATCAGGTCCAGTGGAGTGAGTGATGGAGTTGGTGCTTGGAGTGCCAATCCGATTTGTATATTTTATTATTTATTAATAAAATAACTACATTTTTCATTTCATACCTTATAATGGTATTGTCATTACGCGTATTAAATTAATATATAAATATACTAAGAATGATATCGACCTTAGAATAGTCTTGACACTAGGTGTAAACTATTCTTAAAGTAAAATTTCCTAGTCGTTGGTTTTGGAATACGGTCGAATCCATATAACCTAGAAGACTAGCACATTTCATATATTGGAATTGGAGTTCCAATGGTTTAACTGTTAGGGTTGGTGCTCAGAGGCCAATCCGGATCGTATTTATGTCCGATTCATAAATACGAGCAATTTTGTTTTCCATAATATTACTAATTTAATGGTAGCACCTTTGTCTTTTATACACTTATTTGATCTAATTATGATCAATTATCTGATTACGATTAGATGAAACTAAATCTGGTTTAGTGATACATGTATATTAGACAAAGACCCTAGGATTTACAATATAATGCGCAGTTACAACGTAGTTTGTAATTGACATTGGGAAGTGCATTATAAGATGTATATCCTTAAATAAAGTTCATGGTTAAGATTTACTAACACGGGTCGGTTAGTAAAATCCGCTGAGACCAGTACATGTCGTATATCGTGACTTGGTCCGATGATTTATCCCAATGAACCATGAGTCTCGGGAGACTCGTATAGACATGTAGGTATTTATTTGATAAGACACTGAATGACTCACTGAAGATTTCCTAATAGATGGTATACCAACGTCAATATGAATCTTCACGAGTTGAGCGAGCATAGTGGTCCTTTGACTTGAGATACCACAGTGGGATATATAAGTTATCCTCCATACTTTGATGACAATCACGTCACCGATCTATTTAGATCAGACTTTCGCCTGTTCGTTGGGTGTTGACTGATGCTCATGATTTTCAGTGCGTATCAAGATAGGATCCGTCAGTCCTGTGTACAGGGCATATGTATCCTCACGTGTTTACGATCTAGTAAATCCATGACGGTGGTATAACTTCAAAAATCAGTTCCGAGTGTTTTTTATAGATCGTAAATTGAAAGTCGACTGTATTATACCGAACAGATTTGACGTTTTCATCTATATCCCGGGTATAATACGGATAGCCTGTGACGGAGGGATTATACGTATGCAGTGACCTCAGCTTGTATAGTTTAGCGAGATTATCTGTGGTCGTCATAATCCATGAGTGGGTGGATTATGGACACGAAATTGGATTTCATGACGGATAAACCTAAACTTAGAGAGTCCCACAATATGAAGTGTACTCGTTGAGCACTTGGGCAACTCGATATAAATAATACGGATTATTCATTAACTTCACTGGATAAATGAGTTAATTTGGATCGTTTAATCGGTTAAACGATAACACATGCAATATGAGATTTTGTCCGATCGTAATTACTGTGTTTTGTATTGATACATAATACGATTAGATACACATTAATTATTCGTCAAATGAGATTTTGACACATGCCAAAAATATATGTATTTATTATTTAATGTAAATAAAAATACATATATTGATGTTATTTAATTATTAAATAATTAAAAATTTAATATCTTATCCATTTATCATAATTAGTATGATAAATGGTGATATATAATTGGAACACATGTCATGTATTTATTAAGCTAAATGTGTGACAATTTGATTGGCCACTTAAAAGCTTAATTATTAATTTAATTTGAATAAATTATAAAAGGACAGTAATGCCCCATTGAAGTCGGTTTTGTGGCTTTATAAGAAACAAACTTTTTTCTTATTCTTCTTGAAACCCATTGCTGCCGAAACCAAAAGAAATACATACCCTAAAATTGGTTTGATGAAACCATGAAAAAAAAAACAAAGGAAAATTCATTAAAAGCTTAGCAAATTCAAGAGATTAAAAGGTAATCCTTAATCCATAAGCTTAGAAATTTAGTTTCTTATTTTTTTGAATTACTAGAAATGTTCTAGGGTTCTCTTGTTTGTGAAAATTGGGGTTTTTGGTTTTGGTAGATGGATTGGAAGCTATTGATACATGTGTGAGGTATATTGGATGGAATTATTGTAATTAGTATCCAATTTGATCATTAGATGATGAGTTGCTATTCTAGAGTGTTATGACCACTCTTGTGGCACCTAGAATTGTTCTTGGGTTGTTCATATGTGGTGACTTTGATTTGATGTTGTGATTAATTAGATTGATCTTGAAATTTTAGATTTAAAACTTGTAAAATGGGAAATTTCAGTTCTGAATCAGTTGTGATTAACTGGAAATTTTGTGATGCATTTGATGTGTTATGAATGTAATGGATGTGTTTTGGGAGTTGGAACAATTGCCGAAAGTGTTTCAGAGTTGAAATAAGTGAAAACGGCGTTACCGGGTGACTTTTGAGTCAACCAGGTGACGGCTGCCCAAACAGTGAATCCGTCACTGTTCGGGTAGCCCATGAACTGCTATGACACTATTGGGGCTGACCTGGGCAGTCCAATAAGTGTCGGGTGGTCGGTTCAGTCGAAAACGCATTTTGCATCATTTACGGAAAAACGGTTTCCGTAAAAGTTTCACGAAGTTTCAACTTTATTTATGTCAATATTTGATATTGAATAAATAAGTTTAGGTGAAATATGAAAAATTATTCATAATAGATATTGAATAATTTATTCAGTAATTTGAAAAAGTTTTAAAATTATAATTTCACCCGAACCGCGCTTCCGCCTCGCCTATCGCCCACAACCCCAACAAAATGATATCAGAGCGGGCATGATGCTTCATCCTTTACATTACTCATGCTTGATATTTGATATATAATCCAATTTTATTGTTCGCACATGCTTGGAATCTATATATGTTTCTTTACTTTTCGGTTCTATACTAACGGAAATGTAACTGAAATTTAATAGTTAAATTGTGTTATGTTTTCTAAGGTATAATTGAATTGTTTAGAAAATGATTTAGATTAAAATTCTGCATTTGATGTAGATTGTAGCTTCCAGAGGAAAATCCCCACTTTTAAATATGGCTGTAAAGTAACGTGTATTGGATACATGTTTCTTGGTCCGTCTTGTCAGTACGGTTTATGGGTATATTTCTATAACTGCATCCGAGATCGTGCCAAAGTTGTGAGGGTGTAGGTTATAGAATTATTATCTATACCGGTTGTATGAATCTAGGATACAGTAAATTTTAATTCCATTCAACTTGTAACAGGCGAAAAGTTCTATGAATCTGCACTCAGGCTGAACCCGGTTACCTAGGAGCTGCCTTAGCATTGGCCGAGCTCCATGTCATTGAGGGCAGAAATGGAGATGCTGTGTCTTTACTTGAACGATATCTCAAGGATTGGGCTGATGATTCCCTTCATGTCAAGTTGGCTCAAGTATTTGCCGCAACAAATATGCTGGCAAGAGGCTTTGTCACATTATGAGGCTGCTTTGAGGTTAAACTCCATTAATCTATTCTCCAAACTTATTTCTTTTATTCCAGAAGGTCTTTGCGAGCTACCTTGCCTTCATAAAGACTGTGATAGAAAAGATAACATATGCTCCTTATTCATGCCCCCAATTTCATGTTTAATGTGCTTTGCAGAATAAACTCGCAGAATGAAGCTGCGAAAAAAGGGTTAGAGAGCTTGGAAAAACAGATGAAGGTTTGTCTTATGCTCATCTACTCCATCCTGTACAGGAACTTTTTCTTCATAACAGAATGCTAGTACGAACTCTGATATGTGGCAAATAACTCGATTACACGATGACTTCTTGTAGGGAGTGGATCCTGATGCACCTGAAGAAGATGAAGAGAATGAGGTTGATGATGCCGACGGAGATCAGGAGGAGACTGATCTCTTGTGAGGTTGAGCTAAGAGAGGTCTTTGAAATGGAAAATTAATTTCCAAAGGCTGTTCATGGGAGAATATGCCACGGCCTTTTACCTCTGGCCAAAACTTTTTGACCAGCTGTTACATTATTCACTTTAAAGGGCACTGGAAATTGAGATGTGGGGAGGCTTCTGTTATTTGGTAATGTGACCATGAGACTTGTTTCGACAGATTAAGTTTTCGCAAGGCCAATTTAGCAAATATAAGCATTAATGTTTATGGAAAATATTATTCATCATTAATCATTATCAATTAATAGTAGTAATTTAAGGACAAAATCATTAATGTTTGATGAGGGCTTCTCAAGAGCATTGTTATCATGCTCGAAAATTGTGTCCGAATTGATCAAATTTATATCTTCTTTTTTGAATTTGGTTTTCTTTTTTTTTTTACACTATTCGGAAGGACAAAATAGCTATTTCCGGCTTCTCAACAACTGTCGGTTTGATGTTTCATCAGCTGAAATAGAATTGGAGACTATACTGATTAGGCCTAAGCATTTATCAAGGAATAATCCCCAATGAGCATGATTTAGTTCCACATTAAGGTTTTATGTTTGAAACTAGAAAATGCGTTTCTTGTAAGAGTCTGAGACAGTCAGAGGTTTTACTTGTTCCATTTAAGTCCGGAATAGATGGTTTGACGACGAAATTTCCAACGATTCCAAATTTTTTTTTTTCAAGGTATAAATAAATGAACAAATTAAATGTTCCCTAACGAGATTAACAATTGTATTGGTTTAGGAGGATAAGAGCTGAGATTTTTAGTTTTTGGGTCTGTTTCCTCTAAAATATTTCATCTAATGAAATTTTTTGATTTTCATCATGCATAAATGAGATATTATGAAAAAATTAGGGATTCAAAAAGCTTTCTCCCTAATATTATTTAGAATTCCCTTGTATCTTTCTCTATTTGGCTAAAATGATTCAATCACAACTGCAAATATATAAATTACAAAATTTTCAATCCAATCCAATCCTTCTCATACTGGACTCAAGATTTTGGAATATTTTTTGTCTCGTCCTGTTTTCATATCAAAACATAAAAATATATCATAAATATTGTCCCAAACAAAACATAGGAAAAAAATTACCATCCCTACTTATAACTATGACCAAAAACTTCATATAATAAATTCTAAAACTAAAATCCATATCCAAATACAATAAAAGTATTTTGCACAAAATTAATATTAAAATAACTAAAGAAAAAAAAATCCAAAATAAGAGAAAAACTTTTTTTTGGGAATATTTGGCATAAAAGTTGATCCCTACTAATGAAGTGAATAATTAGAATGACATACCACCGCAATTAGTTAAACTGATATGCCCGACCTGCCAACTCTGCATTCATGTGAGAGGCGTCCTTTTCTCCTCTTCTTGTGATAACCCTAAGAAACATAAAAGAAAGCGACTATGCGTATATGTTTTCTCTAAGTTTGATGTAAGCTTTAAGCCCTGAATCTGAAGCTCTCTGAATGTACAGTATATGCAAAATATCCAATGCTAAAATCTAAATTGCCCATTTACAGTTTCCTATCACACTAATATATAAGTTGTCATATCTGCAACCCTACTAATCTTTGCATAAATTCAATTATGGCTTTAGTCTATTTGTAAAGACCCACCTTGTAAAAACACTTTATCAAATGTTACAATTAAAAAAAAAGTCTGCGTATAAAACTAAACAATTGAGACAAGTAAAGAAAACTTCTTCAATTTTTCCACACTACAAATGCCAAGTTAGCAAGATTTGGTTTCACAATTTCCCCAAACAAAAGCTCAATCTCTTTATTCAAATCCCCAGTAGCATTCAGAGTAGCCGACTTTGAGAGCATCAATCAACCAAAGACTTGTACTGCCTAAGTGTAGGCTCCAACCCTTTTCTCTTACGCATTATATCAAAAACTTCCATAACTTCTATTAAATGCCCCTTAAAACACAACCCATCAACCAAAATATTATGAGACTAACAATTCAAATCTACACGACTACACCACCATTGCAAATTTTAATGAAATAATAAAAAACCTCCAAAAACTTTTCTTCTGCAAAAAACCTCGTAGAATAGCACACATGCAGGTTTAATAGGAACAAAATTCATTGAAATAAACATATCAAAATGTCTAATTGCAACACTACGATGGATTTCAATTAGCAAAAAAAAAAATATGCAGATCTTTGATTTTTACTTGAAACAATTTGATAAAGTGGTCATGCCCAAGCTATAATTGAATTTATGCAAGATACCGATATAATTGCAGATATGGAAACTTATATGTTTGTGGTAAAGGAAAACTGTAAATTGGGCAATCTAGATTCAGCATTGGTCAGGTTTCAATAAGCCCCGCTTTTGAAACGGCACCGGAATCCTCATCATCTTAAACGCACTTGTCCACTGCCATGCCTTGGAAACGCACTTGAATCTCAAAAGCGATTTTACGGAGAGGCCCTTTAGAATTCCGAAGACGAGATCATCAGGAACAGTAATATGTTGCTTTCTTCGCCGCAACTTACCCTCCATAGTGTCTTTGTGTTTTCTGTATGTTTAGGGTTTTATTTGTGATAGCATTTAAGGTTTGAAGGGAATCGTGGATGGATTTATAAAATAGATTTTACCCTGGCGATACGGCGCCGTTTCATCAAAATGTGGATTTATTTGCAATAAATAAATAAATAAATAAATAATAAAAAGTTAAATAAAGATTAAAATAGACCCTACCACGGTTTCAGTTCGGAACCGAAATCGAACCGGAACGAACCAGACTGTTTCGGTTCTGGTTCAGGAATCGGAAATGGAACTGGTTCCGTACGGCTCGATTATGGTTCCCACTCTAACCGAACTGTTGGAACCGGAACCAGAATGAACCGTTCGGTTCCAAACGGAACCGGATGGTTCCACTATTAAAATTAAATAATTTTAAGTTTTTATTTAATTTAATAAATAAATTTCAAATAATAAAAAAATTTAATATAATCTAAATTCAAATTCATAATTTTAAATAAATTTTTAATCTCAATTTTTTTTTAAATCATTATTAAAATTAAAAAAAAACACAGGGAACCGGATTCCACAAAAGCGTGGAACTGGGAATCGAACCGGACCGATTGTCAGGTCTAGTTTAAAGTCCAATTTGCACATTCTTTAAAGTTAATAGTACTTAAATTCTTAAAGTTTGATTTACTTAGCCAATACCTTTAAAGTTAATTAATAAATAAGACAAAAATACCCTTATGCAATGTATATGTGTTGTGAGTAGGGATGACAATTTTACCTACAAACCCGCAAAAACCCGCCTGCAATGGGTATGATTTGGTAAATATATTAGTGGGTGCGGTGCGGGTTTGGTAATTTAAAGCAAAATCCGCTGCGGGTGCAGTGCATGTTTGGTATTTAAGAAAAAAATGCGGGTATCCGCATACCGCAATATTATTTTTATTAATTAATATTTTTATGACATATAAAAAAATCTTCATACAAAAACAACTAATAAAACCTAAACCTAAAACATTAATCCATAGTTCCACACTCCCACTCAGCCGCAAACCCGCAACCTGCCCAACTGGAGATTTTTTGCATGACTATTATTATTTTTTTAATCACACTTGTTAATAAATTATAATGCAAAATTTTTGATTAAGTTCACATGATCAGAAACGGGAGATAAACAAAATAAGCTAGTGTTTGCTGCAACTTCAGTAGCTTTCCTGCTTCTTCATTACACTTACACCACTTGAGTCTTGTAAGCATCACTTTCATTACACTTAGCATAAAAATATGACCAAAGGTTGGTGATTACTTTTTAGCTTATTGTCGATTGAGTTGGAAACTTAGATCATTATAATTATGAAAGGAAGAACTCATTTTAATTATGTTTATATGAAAAAATAAACATATGGTACCGATCTTTCATACATTATATTATCTATGTACTGTATACATACATTGCATGTTTATATGTCAAATGAAAAATAAATGTGAAAACTACAGCTAGCAATTAAAAATAAATTATTTAATTAAAAAATATATATTAAAACACAGAATAATTCAATATTTTAAAAACCCGCAAAAAATCCGTTGGGTACCATTGCGGGTTTGGTAATTTATTTTTATATGCGGTGCGAGTTTGGTAATGAAAATTAAAACCCGTAATGGGTATGGTGCGGGTTTGGTAATTCATTTACATATGCGGGTGCGGGTTTGGTAATGGCAACCCGCACCATAACCCTACCCACTGCCATCCCTAGTTGTGAGATTGAATGCCCAAAGTTGAAAGAGTGCTTACTTTCCACTCAAGAATTAACATTATTAGTTCCTGTTGTAGAATATTGCACATAATTGCTAAATTGTCCATGTAATCTAATTGAATGAGAACAGACCATTTTGATCCAAAAAAGAGATTCAAAAAAGTCTATAACAAAATACAGATATGGATGATGATCCATATTACATTTTAATTAAATAAAAAAAAATAGGATTTTATATTTTTTTTAAATTACTTAATTTTAAACATAAAATAATATTAAATAAAATATACATTTTAATTAAACAATACCAATTTATTTGATCATATATTAAAATGTTATTAAAAAGCTTATGCTTCAAAAGTTTAGAAAGTCGAAATTAACCCAAAAGTCACTATGTCGTATATAATAAATAGTCTGAAACTGTGACTGCCTTCACATTCACAGTCACATTAATAAGTAATGTAGAGCTATGTCACTGTCACATTAAGCTCAATCACAATTTCATTTTTTCTAAGTTACACTTTACATAAATCACGTTTAATTAAATCATATTGAGTTCAGTTACAATCACATTAACCTCAATTATAATAAAACACTTTAACATCAACCACATTCACATTAAACTAAATCATAAATATATTTTTCCTAAGTCACATTTTAACTAAGTCACATAAAACTCAATCACAGTCACATTAACATAAGTCACTGTAACACCCGGGAACATTAACAAAAGTCACTATAACACCCGGGAACATTAACATAAGTCACTGTAACACCCGGGAACATTAACATAAGTCACTGTAATACCCGGTAATCTCGATGACTATTACATTATGGAAGGTATGATACATGATATTAATCATGTTCAAGTATGTATGTGCTCACAAAATTACTTTTTGGGTATTCGATAATTCATTGCAGTTCCGATGCAGAATTTAGCTTATGTCCTATTCCAACTAACTCTTGGTATATGAGTCATAACTTCTTCATACGATCTTCGATTTTCATGAAATTAATATTTTCAGAAAGCTAAGACAGAGACCTACAACTTTCATATTGGACATTTTTTTCAAATTCAAATTAGAAATAAGTCAAAAATCAAGATTTAAGGGACTGCTACAGTAGAATTTGGGAATGACCTAGATTAAGGTGATGTGGCACAATCCTAGCCACCCTTTCCATTACAAAAATAAATCCTTTTGCCTATAAATAGAATATTATTCACCCATCTCTTTTAGGAGGCCAAAAACGTGAGTTTAGGAAGCAAAAAAACTCTCCTATATTTTTCATTTCTTATGAAATGTTGGAGGAATGGTGATGGATCCTTAAGCCATATTGATCAAGTAAGTCACCTTTTCTTCTTTCTTCTCTTTATTTAGGAAATGAACATTCATTTATCACTTGTATTTTAGTACTTAGTTGTTGGAGTTGGTGCTTGGAGCGTCTATCCGGGTAATGTATAGTACATTATATTTTATTATTTATTAATAATATAACTACATTTTCATTTCAAACTTTATTAATGATATTGTCATTATGCATATTAGATTGATGTATAAATATTCTAAGAATGACACCGACCTTAGAATAGTCATGTAGTAATATTGGACACTAGGTGGTCCAACATTGGGATAAATATTACTATTATAAACTATTCTTAAAGTGTGTGTGTGTGTGTGTGTGTGTGTGTATATTCCTAGTCATTGGTTTCGGAATACGGTCGAATTCTTATAACCTAGAAGACTAACACATGTCGTATATTAGAATGGGAGCTCCAATGGTTTAAGCCGATATACTATGAGCTTTGGAAGCTCATATAGACATGAGGGTATTGGTTGGACTGATTATTGAATGACTCACATTTGATTCCTAATAGTTGGAATCACACACCACCGTCAATAGGAATCTCTTCTAGTAGAGTAGCATATGTGATCATTTGACTATAGGATAAGATTGATTTAGTGTGAGATCCTCCACACTTTGATGTCTTGTATGTCAGAAACCTTTCATTGTCTGACCTCTAAATGTTCTTTGGGTGTGGACCGATGCACTCAGTAATCCAATGCGAATCAAGATAGGATCCGTCGGCCCATATATGTACCATAAGGGGTTTAGGTATCCATGTGAGTAAGTCATGATTCTTAAGACTTTGGCCAAAGCTGATCACATAGGGTGGATCGCATTAGTTGTAAAGAATCGTGGACATGTCGACATGAGATGTGTACTTTTGGAAACTTGACGGTGTATTCTATGTTTCCTAAGCACATCTCGGATAGCCTATGACAGAAGGATTGTTAAACATATGTGATGACCTTGACTTGTATAGTTCAGAATTCAGATGTGGCCGAATTACGTACATATTAGCTAGACTTATATGACGAATATGTCTGAACTTAGAAAGTCCCAATATGAAGTGTACTCATTGAGCACTTGGGTAGCTGATTAATTTTGATAAAAAATAATATTCGATATTATAATTATCAACTAAGATAATCAAGTGTTATTGGATAACATTGATTATTTACTTTTATCTAATTAGATTAATTGAATTAATTCAATAATTACACAAGGGCTTAATTGTAAAATCATAATTATCTCTACCATTTGAGGATATTATGGTAATTGTAGGTATGTAATAATATGTGGTTTTGGCTTGATTTAATTGGATTAAATCAAAGTGGCAAACATTTAACTAATCCATTTCCTAATCCTTATCTTGATTTAATTGGATTAAGTCAAAGTAGTAGACAATAAAGATTAGTCACATCTAATTTTATATATTAGACAAATTAGATTAAGCCCACTTAAAAGTTGATTATAATTTTTATTAATTAAAAATTTCCTTAGTTTTTCTATAAATAGAATATTTTAATTAAGAAAAACAAAAGCTTGAGAAAGCTAAGTACGAGGAAATTTTTGGAGAAATTAGCCTAAGTTAGAGAAGTGTTTGTTGGGGTTGGTGCTCAGAGCGCCAATCCAGACCGTATTTATGTCTGATTCATGAATATGAACATCCCATTTTTCCATAATATTACTTATTTATGGTTGCACCTCTTGTTTTTATATACGTATTCGATCTGATTACGATTAGATCGAAACTAAATGTGGTTTAGTGATATGTATATATTAGACAAAGGCCCGATAATATATAATGCAGTACACAGTTACAAAGGGAGTTTGTAATTGACATTGGGAAGTGTCACTGCTAAATGTATATTATCAAATATAGTTCATGGTCAAGATTCACTAACACGGGTCGGTTAGTCAAATCCGTTGAGACCAGTTCATGTCGTATATCGAGACTTGGTCCGATGGTTTATCCCAATGAACCATGAGTCTAGGGAGACTCGTATAGACATGTATGTGTTTATAATAGATAAACATTGAACGACTCACCGAAGATTCTTAATGGATGGTACACCAACGTCAATAAGAATATTCTCGGGTTGAGTAGCATAGTGGTCCTTCGACTTGAGATACCACTGTGGATGTATGAGACATCCTCCACACTTAGATGACAGTCACGTCACCGATCTATTTAGATCAGACCTCCTCCTGTTCGTTGGGTGTGGACCGATCCTCAGGATATCTTGTGTGTATCAAGATAGGATCTGTCAGTTATGTGTACAAAGCATATGTAGTCCATATATGATTAGCAGTCTGTTAAATTTGTGGCCACAGTAAACTTCGGAAGTAAGTTCCGAATGTTATTTAGAGATTGCTAATAGATACGTCGACGGGATAATACCTATAGAGATTTGACGTTTACATCTATATCTCTGGGATTATCCGGATACCTGTGACGGAGGGATTATACGTATGCAATGACCTCGACCTGTATGATTCAGCTAGTTTATCCGTAGTCGTCATAATTTACGGGTGGGTAAATTATGAACACGAAATTGGATTTTGTGACGGATATACCTGAATCTAGAGAGTCTCACTAATGAAATATACTCGTAGAGCACTAGGGCAACTTTTATGAATAATGTTGATTATTTGTAAATCGTTTAAGCGTTAAACGAAAAAAACATGCAAATGGGCCGAATCGTCTTTTCCTAATTAATGTGTATTTGTATTTAATATATGATATTATTAAATACACATTAATAAATTGTCAAATAAATGTATTTGACATATAGCATTAATATATGTATTTGAGATATTTAAAGTAAATATAATACATATATTTGAGATATTTGTATTTAATTAATTATTTAATTATTTAATTGTTAAATGATTAATATAATTAAAATATAAATATCTCACCAAATGATAAAGTTAGGAAATGATTATTAGTGTAAATATTTGACTTTACATTAAAGGTAAATGTTGTCAAATTGGATTTGACTTCCTTAGATATTTATTTTAAATTGTTAAAATTAAAATATCAATTACCTTTAATTTATTGTAAATTTCGGCCTACACCTAAAATGAATATAAGTGTTATATTTTTGAGTTGCAATTGTTGACTTATTTTATTTCATTAAAAAGTTGATGATTACAAGTGCAAGTTGACAAGTTGTAAACTTTAAATGAAACCAAAAAAATATCTAGATATTAATATTACCTCAAATTCGGCCAATGGCTTAAATTTGTGAGTATATATTGTTTTGTTTTCATTTTTAGGGTTAAGAGAAGTTCATTAGATACAAAAGGAAACACAAAAGTGGTTGAGAGAAAAGTTTGAAGAAAAGAAGGAAAAGCTTGGAAATCTTAAGGTTTTGTAAGTTTTCTTTCAAATCTTCCAACATGAAAAATGTTTCTAACATGCTTAGCTTCATCTTGTGTTGCTTTTATGTTGTCTCTCTACTTATAGTTTGTGTTTTAATTGTTGTGAACTTGAATGAAAGATGTGTGTATGTAAGTAGCCTTGAAATGGTTTCAAATGCTTACTTTTGATTCTTTGAAAATCAAAGTTGCCATTCTAGAGTTAGTAAGCCACTCCTTGGTGACCTAGAATTTTTCTAGAGTTATTTCAAAGTGGTGAGGCTTGATTGGTGAAGTATTGAATGGATTAAAGTGTTGGATTTTGTAAATTTGGTGAAATTGGACAATTTGATGAAATTGAAAAATTAGGGTTCTTAACCCACTCCAAATTTAGGGCTTTTCATATATGTGATGTATTATGGTATGAATATGATGCATGTAAGATTTTAGGTTGATTGGATTTGATCTCGACATGTTTTGAACTAAAGGGACCAAATTGCAATTAATTGAAAATTTTGGGTGGCTCACAGCATTAGACTAAAAATTGGGGATTTGTGTGAAATCTGATTTTGATGCATTAGATGTGTTGAAAAACATTTTAGAAATGATTTAGAATCATCCAAAATTGTATTTGACAACTTTTGGACTAAAATGATAAACTTACAAAGTTTTGGGGCAATTCGGTAATTACCAAGAAATTTGATTTCTTGTGTAATTTTTCAGAATTTGATAATTGGATAATTAAATAAATAATCCGAGAAAAATTTTGAAATCGGAAAATTTTGATTTTCCGCGATTCCGCTGCGTTACCGATATTCCCCCTTAAAACCCATTCAAAATGGTATCAGAGCGAGTCTGATTCTGAACACCCCGATATGATTAGCCCTTTAAAATCTAATGTTTGTCCTTTTCTTTACTTGATACATGCATGCTTTTATTTAATTTGATTAAATTTAAAGTGTATGACACTTTATGGAATATCTCCGCTTAATAAGGTTTTAAAGTAACTGGTATTTGGAATACTTATTTCTTGGTTCGCCTTGTCAATATGGTTTATAAATATTTTTCCGTGACTACATCCGAGACCGTACCTCTGCTGTGAGGATGTAGCCGATAGAGATTTATTTATGCCGGATGTATATTAGATACTAGATAAATTCAAGCGAAAGCGGAATCCTGAACGTGCCCTAGCTGTCAGGGTTACGCAAGTAACTTGAGTTTATCATTGATGAGTTTAACCTTGGTACGTCTCCTTGTGGGCTTGCCTTAGAAGCGACAACGAGAAATGACCAGGACCGGAAACGTAGGAGTCACTAGTGAGTGATTGACAATGAGTTGTCTACCTGTGAATATAGGTAGGCGAGACCGTGCCTCTGCTGTGAGTCGAAATATATTCATGGGGTCCTCTTCCCATTATGGAATTCGATTTAATTATTGAATTCTCATTTTTCCGTTGGGGATTACGGTATTACGTAAAATAGTGGGAGGCACTGCTATGTTTAAAAATTCCTTAACTTAGGCAGTGTGTATTATTATGGAAATAGCCGCTTGTTTGTTTTCCTTAATCTATATTAGATAGAATTAAACTTTTAATTCACTGCACACATATTTTGATATGTTATCTGACTTGAATCTTGGTTGCAGTTATTCTAGAATATATTCTAGATACTAATAGATTATGATATTATTAGATTGGTCTAAACCATCGGGAACTGTTGTTCCGATTTTCTTGAAAAATCAAGATGGTTAATGACTTAGTTTTTAAGTCATGATAGATAATCTAGATAGATATCCCCATTAGGATATAATACTTTAGATAGAATAGTTTCTTATGCAGTAAGAATTGACTTGAATTAGTTCATGTCTCGAGATTCTTGACTGACATTAAGAAAGCCCCATTAGGTATTTGTTTATCTAGTAATGGCGTTTCTCAGTTTTAATTACCTTTAAAGGCAATGTGTCTGACACAATTTGCTAATAGTTATTTACAATTGTTGTGAATAGTTGAATGCAAATATTAAAGCTAAAGAAAAGAGATGTGTATAGTTGTGTATAGAAAATATCGATTTTCACAATACTACAACTATAGGTATTGGATACCAGATCTCCCGTCTAGTTATTTAAAATATTAATTAATGATTTTTTGATATTTGATATAAGAACTTGCGACTATTGGATAATTACTTGTTCTTTATAAATAATTATTATATATTTTAAATATAACTAGTAGTGTCATTGACGTTGAGATAAACATTAAGAAAAATTATTCAGTAAAAGTAAATAATTTAGAATGATGCTTTATGAGTTTAATCACTTAAGTATTATATGCTTATTTCGTATGGTAAAGGATGGTTTGATACAAGATCACACCACACATCCTTATCCATTTAATGAATATTGTATTCAGGAAGGTGATTAAGATCTCATTTAATCAATGATTGGCATTGGACCACCAGATTTATTTAACTGATACATTGGATGTATGTAGTTTAATAAATTATAATTGCTTAAGGTAGTTTTCTTTACTTCGTAACTTAGTTTATGAATTGTCATAACATGGTTACGTGTTTCTAAAAGAACACATATTGAACGTCTTGAAATAATCAAGAACTTTCAATCTGTTCTGATGAAACGTAGATTGAACATTTTTGACTTGTTCAAATATATTCAATCTAAAGTTTTTTTTAGAGAACTATATCCTCAAAATTCATTACATGTCTTTGAACTATTCAAAGATTTTTGATATGATCAAACATATGAATTTAAAGCAATTAATTCTAAGGTTATTCAGTGAATATGATTCTTATTCAATATTATTCTTCCACGATTCCATCTTGATGGAATTGAGTAGTGGGAGCAGTTGAATCTTATATGATTTGATTCATTTGATATTGAATGTTACCGAATTAGTTTCAATACTCTTGGGGTTATGTTCCAGTAACACTAGTTCATCTTTTTAATTCAGGTTCCATTATTTTCTACAGTTACATATATGATATGTATAGGTAGAAAATCTGAATCTTGAAAAGTTTGAGATTTGAATATTTCTTTTATATAATAGTTATATAATGGAAATTACTTACACCTTGGAGGTATAAGTAAAAGTTTATCGTTTATTCTGTTTAATAGAATATTGTATTCTATTTAATAGAATATCTTTCCTACGATCCTAAGTAATAAAATTATTTTATTACTTGGTGTGTAACATCAGATGTTAATTATTGTAGAAAAGACTTGACTGATGAGCGGAAAATATATCAATATTTACCGCCCCTTTTACTTAATATTTTGTTTAGTTCTCGAGTTTGATGAACGTTTTGATGTGTTTTAGTTTATTTTACAGATAAAATAATATTGGTATATAATGAAATCATTTAGGACGAAATGTGGGTCAAATAAGGGAAAAAATTGGACTTGATATATTAATTTTGGAGATTGGAAACTTGAAAGGGCGTTTTAACGAAGTGCAGTTTTAGAAATTCCAATTTTTCGCATCTGTCGTATTTTGGGCATAAATGTTTACTCCGATATCGGATTGAGCTGATTCAAGTTCCAGATTAAATAAGAATCAAATATATACAACTTTTAAAGACAAAATAATTTCGAATTCTGAAGTTATCATGCCCGAAATTGATGAACCATCCAGAAGTGTGTTGTGTATAATTATTAAAGTCATTTTCAATCATTTTCAAAGCAAAAAATAAATTAATAAATAAATAATAAAAATTATCAAATCACCACCAAACATGATAAGCAATTAGTGGAGCAATTAATAATGGATTTAGTGGAGCAATTAGTGGAGCAATTAATAATTGATTTGGTGGATGATTTGATGGAGGCAAAATTTTGCCTATAAATATCAAGCCATTTCATTTGTAAATTCATACATTCTTCTTTGAAATTCCTTAAGAATAAATAAGAAGATTGTATCTTGTTTGTTTATTTACAGCTTTCAGTAATTAATTTTCACTTTCTCATTTTCTTTTCTTTATTTTTCAGTTTTTTACTTTCCGCAATTTACTTTTACGCACAGTACTTTCATTTCTTTACTTTTTCAGTTTTTACTTTTCAATAATGAGGAGGTAACTCCCTTTTGCTGGAGTAAAAGGTAAAACTTTTATTACTAATATTTAGATTAATCTCCCTTA
>SKCR01013177.1:0-21133 GCA_019454045.1 Zanthoxylum bungeanum
GCTGATGTGATTGTGGTACATTTCCAAACCGTGCTCTATTTTGGAGTGCCATTTTCGGCGACCGATGTCATTATGGTCCATTTCCGAACCATGCTCCATTTCGGAGTGCCATTTTCGACGAGCTGATGAGATAATGGTCCATTTCCGAACTGTTGCTCCATTTTTGGAGTGACATTTTCGGCGAGCTGATGTGATTGTGGTCCATTTCCGAACCATGACTGATATGAGAGTGGTCCATTTCCGAACCGTTATTGATATGTGAGTGGTCCATTTCCGAACCATTGCTGATGAGAGATAGTCCATTTCCGAACCATTACTGATATGAGAGTGGTCCATTTCCGAACCGTTACTGATGAGAGATAGTCCATTTCCGAACCAATACTGATATGAGAGTGGTCCACTTCCGAACCGTTGCTGATAAGAGAGTGGTCTATTTCCGAACCGTGCTGATATGAGAGTGGTCCATTTCCGAACCGTTACTGATGAGAGATAGTCCATTTCTGAACCATTACTGATATGAGAGTGGTCTATTTCCGAACCGTTGCTGATAAGAGATAGTCCATTTCTGAACCAATACTGATATGAGAGTGGTCCATTTCCGAACCGTTGCTGATAAGAGAGTGGTCCATTTCTGAACCGTTGCTGATGAGAGATAGTCCATTTCTGAACCAATACTGATATGAGAGTGGTCCATTTCCGAATCGTTGCTGATAAGAGAGTGGTCCATTTTCGAATCGTGCTGATATTAGAGTGGTCCATTTTCGAACCGTTGCTGATGAGAGATAGTCCATTTCCGAACCATTACTGATAAGAGAGTGGTCCATTTCTGAACCGTTGCTGATAAAAGAGTGGTCTATTTCCGAACCGTGCTGATGTGAGATAGTCCATTTCCGAACCATTACTGATAATGATGTGGGCCCCGCCCCTAGAGTGCCATACCCGACAAGACTCATACTGATAATAATGTGGGCCTCGCCCCCAGAGTACCATGCCCGACAGAACTGATACTGAACCAATGTGGGCCTCGCCCCCAGAATGTCATACCCGGCAGAACTGATACTAAACTGATGTGGGCCTCGCCCCCAGAATGCCATACCTGGCAGAAACTGATGTTGAACTGATGTGGGCATCGCCCTTCAGAATGCCATACCCGGCAGAACTGACACTGAACTGATGTGGGCTTCGCCCCCAGAATGTCATACCTGGCAGAAACTGATGCTGAACTAATGTGGGCATCACCCCCAGAATTCCATACCCGACAGAAACTGATGCTGAATTGATGTGGGCTTGCCCCCAGACTGATACTGATATGGCCCTCACCCCCAGACTGATACTGATATGGGCCTCGACCCCAAACTGAAACTGATATGGGCCTCAACTCTGGGACTCATCCCTAAATGAATATTGATATGGGCCTCGACCCCAAACTGAATCTTATGTGGGCCTCGCCCCCAAACTGAAACTGATGTGGGCCTCACCCTAAACTGACACTGATATGAGCCTCGCCCCCAGACTGATATTGATGTGGGCCACGCCCCAAACTGATGCTGATGTGGGCCTCGCCCCCAGACTGAAACTGATTCATTTCTGAAACTGATGACATTGTACTGTTGCTGTTTCTGATTGGCTGGCCTTTTGCCGCTTTCTCTTTTTCCTTTTTGAAACCTGTGAATACAAAACAAAACAAACACAAAAAAGAATGCAAAATATGTTACGTGCATGCATGCATGCATGAATGAATTTCCTATTCCGTTGGGTCAGGTCTTCCGCCAGTTCTCCAGGTGATTGCTTAATCTTTTCTCTGGTCTCATGACTCAATATCTTGTTATGTCTCTGATTCACGATATGGTAGACTGGTCGCCTCCAATATTGGTTTAGCTTTCTGTTCTCCGTTGTTTGCACTTGGTCAAGATGAACCACATGGTGGGGCCTTCCATATCATCATACTATATCACATGATATGAAATAGTCCCAATAGTTATACATATTATCGTCCTCGAGGAATGCCCAGTAATGAAACCAGAGAACATTCAAAACACTCAATGCAACTCAAATCTGAGTTTTTTAATAAATGATCTATGCCAGTCTCAAAGTGTGTGTGTGCAAAGGTTCTTTCACAGCTTGTTCCTTAAGCAAGCCAACTCAATGATTTCGTTTCAAAAATCGGGATCGGTGGGTCAAACCAACCTAGATGTCTCAATTATATCTACAATTGCTTTTTCATGCTCAATGTGGTATAGTTTTATCTTTCTTTTCCTTTGTCTCTTTTTTTTTCTTTTCATTTTAAACTTCATTTTTTTCTTTTTCTTGACACCTACCCTTTAAGGTAGCATTTCTCCTCATGGTGGTCCTAATACTCGCCCATGGGTAGCTTCACACTTATTGGTTATAGGTCGTCCAATTCTTTTCTTTAGAGACATTCCTTTTATTTTCAACCATACCACACATCATAACATAAGCAAATCAAGATAAACCTCTAAGCAAACGGTCATTCACCGACCTACAATTTCTTCAACTAGTCACATTGCTAACTACTCAGGTTTTCACTGCTAAGAACCATAATCAAGTGCTTACGAGTCTAACATAGATCAATCACTCAAAGTATCAGATAAAATCACGTCAAGAGTTTATCGTTTCTAAGGTTTCGCCCTAAACCACACAATTTCATCATCGGACTTATGTTTAACTATCAAGGACTAAAAACAAATAATTTTTTTCTCTTTTTTTTCCTCTTTTTTTTCTCTTTTTTTTTTGAAGGCCCCTCCTAATGGTCTTTCTATCCTTTCCGTAAGCTTTCTGTTTCTCGATTTCCTTTTCCCCGCTATCCATGTTTGCTAAACTCCTCTTGACAAACCCCTTTTTCCTTCTCTAACCCAACAAATATCTATGATGGCTTTTAAGACACGAGGTTAACATGATGCATGTATGCATGAGATGCATGCGACAGATGAGATATAGTATGCATGTGGTTATCAAAAGCATAAAGGGGCAACTTCTATAGGATATCCAACTATCGTTCTCATGCGGGTTTATGACAATGCCTTTGATTGAACTTCCTCAACCCACTATAGAAACGGTCAACTAATGCACAAATTATACACATCACAAGACATGATTTCGGGGCCAATTCTCTTATCCCCAGTGGAGTCGCCAGACTGTAGGACACATAACTTGACGACGCTGTTCTAGGCTCACGGCCTAGTTGGGAGTATGGAATAGCTCGCGGGGGAACTAAACCGGAGATGTAACGTGGAGTCGCCACCCGGTGTGAACCGGGACAAAGATTTAAGGCCGCACTCACCCCTCACAAGGGAAGACCTCAAACCGTTGGGTTCGGAATGGTCCCGTACTTATGTCACTTGTGATGATGTGATTTGTGCAATAAACTGACCGAATCTATTCAAGGTGTATGCTCAAGAATGTCCTAGATCTAATATGCATTCATAAGAGTAACTCCTAATCTAAGTTTGCATGCTTGTAAAGTAAATCATTAAACGGTAAACACCCAATAGAACACAACGAGCATATCAAACCATTCAATTGAAATAAACAAATAACTATTTAAGTATAAACATAAACTAAGCAACCTATCATGCATAAAACTAACATTATCATGCTTTGACAATAAATAATAAACTAGGACAAATCATGCTTTAAACAATAGATAAATAACCTACAAACTATATCATGCTCAAATACAAGTTTGGATGGAACGAAACATATGTCTCTTAAGTGGTACGTGGCGTTGTATCCCGAGTACAAACCACACTACCGTCCATTCGGATTCGGCTACGGAATTTACGTCCGGGTTTCCATCCTATATACCACAAAAGGGAACACATATCCCGCTCATCCAACAATTACATCATGCCTCAAATGACTCTCATGCAATAATATTTTTAAAATAAATAAAATAAACTAAAGATGATAAATAAAAGGGTGCCCTCAGGTCTAACCTCTTTTTTCGTCTCACGAAAGGGCGTTACACGTCCGTTGGAAGGGTGAATGATCCCCTACTTTTCTGATTCACTAATCCAACATTTTTCTTCACTGTTTCGCTGTTCGGGTTGTTGCTTTCACTCTGTTTCGCTGCTGTTTCCGGTGAATTTTCTGGTCACTGTTTCAGGTATGTTAAGGGACTGTTCTCGACAGTTTCGGGGGCTGTTTTGGGCAGTTTCGGGGTGCAACTTCGGGGACTGTTTTGGGTAATTTTACTGGGAAGTTTTGGGTAGTTTTTGATGTGGTTTTAGGACTTATTGAGTGGTGGTTTTGTGAAGTTGGAGGCTTGCGCTGAATGGGGCTTTGATGCGCTGAAGGTTGGCTTCACGTAAGGTTAATAGGCAGGTCAGTGTGCGGGTGTGATACGTGAAGGTGAGGTCTTGGTGAGAGGGGCTGAGTGGATTGCTAATGATGTGAGGAGTTTTTATAGGTGAAACGTGCGCTGGCAGTGTGGCTAGGCGAGAGTGGGCTGGTCGGTGGTATGAAGAAGTGCTGCGGCTAGGTGGTAGGGTTACGTTGAGGGAGAATTGAGTGGCCTGGGCTGTGACGTTTTTGTTGAAGACGTGTAGAGGGGCGTTTGTGTATTGGCGTGGGGACGTGTGGCTATGTCAAAGTTGTGAGGCGTTGTCGAGATTGTGAGGCGCTGTGGAGGGCTATGGGCAAAGGTCAGTGGAATTGGCTAGGTGGCGAGAGAGTGAGGTCCTTGTGATGTTGTGGCTTATGGGCGTGTGCTGAAAAGTGGAAGGCAGGTGCCTTCTTGCTTTGAAGGCAGAGTTTAATGGGCAGTGCAAATACGTGAATGAGGCTGGGCGTGAAGGTTAATTGAGTGAAGGCAAGGGGGCAGGTGGCGTGATGGAGTTAGGGTTGCTCGGCAGGCTGTGAATGGGGTTTATTCGTTGGTGTTTGAGTGGTGTGCTTAAGGCAAATGCGGCAGGCTGTGAGAGGGGTTTATGTGTGGCAGTTTTCAAGTGATGGAGTTAGGGTTTTATGGGTTTTTTTTATGAGGATCAGCCGGGAATGATTTAGAGAGGTGAGAGGAGAAGATATCTAGGGTTTGTTGTTGTTTATAAAGTGAGAGGGTAGGGTTAGGGTTTCTGTATGGGTTTATTAGGAAACAAAATCAATTAATTTATATGTGTATTTAGTTTGATTATAATTAATTTAATTATTTAAGGCAATGAATTATTTAATTTTGGTGAGTGATTTATTTTAATTTTGGAATTTAATTTAATTTAATTTAATTGTGAATTTAATTTAAAATAATTTAATTCAATTTAATTTAATTTGTGACATGTATTTTAAATGTTTTAATTATTTAATTTGTGAGATGTAATTTAATGGGTTTGGTGTGTTTTAAAATAGAGGTCCCACAAGCGAACCCGAAGCGAAACAAGTGAGTTAAATCTGACCAAATGCTAATTTCCAACTTTGCCCTTCCGACGTCCGTTTCCCGCGACTTGCGCGAATTAAAAGGTAGTGCTCCAAATGAGACTCATCATCGGGTTTCACATGCAAAAATGCAATGCCTACAGGATGCCTAGTGTCGAAAACAGAGAACCTTTAAAGTACTCGATGAAACTTAAATACGTCCGTTTGAATAAATGATCTGAACTACACTCCAAGTGTGTGTGTTCCAAGGTTCTTTAATAGTTTGGTCCTTAAGTAAGCCAACTCGATGATTTTGTTTCGAAGAATGGGATCGATGGGTTAAACCAACCTAGATGTCTTGATCATGTGCGGCAATTACTTTCTCGTACTCAATATGATATGGTTTTCTTCTAATTTTCTTTATTCTCTTCATCTTTTTTTTTTCAACACACCTACCCTTTAAGGTAGCATTTCTCCTCATGCTGGTCCTAACACTCACCCATGGGTAGCTTCACGCTTATCGATCATAGGTGGTTTATATTTTTTTGCTTTAGAGACTTTTCTTTCGTATCTAACCATATCATATATCGTAGCACAAGTAAGTCAGGATGGACATCTAAGTGAACGGTCATTCACCAATCTGCCATCTCTTCAACCAGTCATCTTGTAGACTACTCAGGCTTCTACTGCTAAGATCCTGCAATTAAGTGCCCGCGAGTCTAGCCGAGATCAACCACTTAAAATATCAGATTAGAGCACATCTTACACTTATTGTTTCCAAGGTTTCACCCTACAACAAACAATTTCATCATCGGACATATGCCTAACCATAAACGACTTCTCTTTCTCTTTTTTTCCCTCAGCTGGAATTCTTCCTTTTAGCTGCTGGTAGTGTGGGCTTCGTCCTCTGGGATTCATTCCCGAAACCAATGATAGTGTGGGCCTCAACCCTGGGATTCATTCCCAAAACTGATGATAGTGTGGGCCTCAACCCTGGGATTCATACCCAAAACTAATGATAGTGTGGGCCTCAACCATGGGATTCCTTCCTCGAAATTGATGATAGTGTGGGCCTCAACCCTGGGATTCATACCCGAAACTGATGATAGTGTGGGCCTCAACCCTGGGAATTCTTCCCCAAAATTGATGATAGTGTGGGCCTCAACCTTGGGATTCGTTCCCCAAACTGATGATAGTGTTTTATTGCTCCAGGCTTGCTTGTATTTGCCACTTTTTTTTCTTTGAAACCTGCGACACAAAACAAAATAAAAAAATGCGAGTACATTACGTGTATGCATGCATGCATGGATGAGTTTCCTATTTTGTTGGGTTAGGTCTTCCGCCAGTTCTCCCGATGATCGCTCGATCTTCTCTTCCTCAGGTAAAATATTATTTTAGTCTGTCCACGTTGATCGGCTCGGTGAACTCGTTTCCTTCTAAATCTGACAGTCTCACTACCTCATTTCCCATCACTCTTTTGAATACGTAAGGTCCTTCCCAGTTGGGTCTGAACTTTCCTTTTGAGTCTATCGTCGATGGCTTTGACTGCTTAAATACCAGATCTCCCTTTCTGATCTTGGTAGGACGCACCTTCTTATTGAATACTCGAGCCAACCTCTTTTGGTATAACTGCATAAGATGTAAGGACTTCATTCTCTTCTCATCCAGTAATGCTAACTGTTTAAATCTATGCAAGGCCCATTCTTGTTCAGGTAACTCCACTTCTGCTAGCACCTACATTGATTGTATCTCCATTTCTACTGGTAATACTACTTCCATTCCGTAAACTAACGAATATGGCGTGGCTCCCTTTGCCGTTCTCACAGAAGTTCTGTACCCCCATAAGGCGTACGATAGTTTGTTGTTGGAATGTATGCCCTAGAGCTACATGTGATGTAAATGGTTTCATATATTTTGAAATAAAATGATGCATTATTCATTCATCAAATTGTTTGTTTAATTTTCGCATATTATATATCTTCTTAAATACCCTAGATTACTTATGTACCCTCAGACTTAGTGTATGAGTGTCATATACAAGAGGATTTAAGTTTGAAGTTAGTAATCTTAAATAGTCCATAGAGAGCAAACAAAGAGGGTACTTTGTTTGCGGTTTATCTATAGCTGTAGTCCATTCTATATTTGTATGGTGATCGTGATCCGGATCGTCCATGTAGAGACATGAGAATGGAGGCACCTTGTATGATGCGATCATATAGGACTAGACCTAGATAGAAATGACATTCTTATAATATCCGTTTAGTAAAGAAAGTCATTTCAATCTACTTGATGGTCATATATAGATTGATCTTAATCCTGAGTGTACTACGAACTCCTGCATGGCAGGCTGTGTCCTTTGATTTACAAAGGTGAGGTTGGTGTAGCAGTCCCGACCAATAGCTACGTACTTTGGGGGCACAGTTTGTTTTGTAGCTGGGAACTTTTACATAGACATGGAGTTCACTCATTCTTGCGAGAAGTAGATGAGTATCTTTCTTAAGGGTTGATTCGGTACTTGAACGATTTGAGCGCTCAACTCTTTCTATTACGAATAGAAAGATCAATATTCATAATAGTTATGAATAAATCATTCATTAGAGAATCAATGGTACTTAGGTAAAAATAATTAGAGGGGTATAACAGATATTATGACCCGGCTCTAATTACGAGAGACTCGTGAAAGGTAAATTCATATGTAATGACTATATCGGTGGACACCGACTTGGTTCGGCTTAATATTCCATCTGCGGCAACGAGAGTGCAACTTCGGGTTTTTAGTGGAATAACCCGGAGTTAATAATTCGGAATATTTAATTAAGAGCTTAATTAATATTTCGAGATTATTAGAGCTCGGAACCGTAGGTCCATTTGGTCCCCGTGCTAGCTCAATATACTATAGCAGAGTTAATATAATTGGATAGTCCGATTATATACTCACAAAAGGATGAATATTATCAATATGATTAATAATATTTATTATGTCACACTTGAAACTTTACATTAAAAGTTAATATATAGTTGTATTAAATATATGATATTTAAATACATGTTATTTAATTATATTAGATATAATTAAATAGAAGGTTAAGTAAGTAATTTCCAAATTTATGGTTTTGGAAACCCTTGGTATTACTTTGGTAGTTAATTCATTTAAATGGATTTTACTATTCATATTTGTAACATATATTTTCTTAAAGGTAAGAAAATATGTTGTTACAAAATTAAATGAAAAATTGACTACTATATTTTGCTTTGGCCGAAAATACAAGGCTTGAATAGGAAGAGGATTAGTTTATTTTGGAAACAAAATAATCCTTTGCATTATTATTGGAAATTATGACTTTCAATATGGTTAATTGCTTATTCAATTTTATAACATCTTTTTAATAATGGTAATTAATAATTGATGTTACAAAAAATTGAAAAACCTAGCCTTGGCCGATTTTTGGGTTTAATGGGGAGTGGAGTGGTCTTTTGTTTTTGGAAATAAATGACCTAAGTATAAAAAGGAAAATATAATTTTCTTTTGTCTCTCTCCCATTCTGGAAACCCTAGGAAACTTCTTCTTCTTCTTTGTTCTCTCAAAAAATGAGAAACTCCATTGAAGAACAAGAAGAAGAAAACAAAATAAAATCAAGTGTGTTTGAAATATCTAAATCGTTTAGGGATTCATTTTTCGAGTGTAGCCCACACTACTTTCCGTTGTTAACGAGATATAGCTCGGAAGACTTTGTGGTGAAGAACAAATCATTATTCTCTTCTTCTACATCTCACGGCATTGGGACAATTTCACTGCCCATTGCCGTGAATCACTTGCTTGATTCGGGGCTCGATTTGTTTCGCTTTAATACGGGATTTTGGGAAACATTTTGAGGATATTTTTGGGCTGAGTTGGGACTTTTATTTTGTGGAAAAATCAGACCTATATAACCCTTGCAGTTCACGCAAATCAGCGGGTGATTTGTGTGTAGTTCGGTTGTGTAACAGGTTCAAAATAGTCCAATAATTCACTGCAGTTCGGGGACTATTTCGGGGGCATTTCAGGGCTGAAATCTTGTCCAAAACAGAAGCAAAATTTCAGTACACCCACTGGTTACATTCGGCCAAAGGAAGGGCAAAGCAGAAAATTTTTTCAAGTTCGATCCGTGTGCATAATCGCTTCCGCTGCGCGAGGAAAGCGTTTCATACAATTGGCATCAAGAGCGAGGTTGAAAAGTGTTATTAACCCTTCACTCTTTCATTTAAAGTTTCTGTTTTTAATATATTTATATGAGTTATAAATATGATATGCATGTTTAGATGAGTGGGCACATTGTGATATTCATATGATGAATGTTTTTATTATTTCATATGATGAATGGATTTTACATTGGTCGTAAATTTTTCCGGCTCTTATTATTGTAGTTGGTTTTGTTTTTGGGTTGTAACTCCATAAGGCCATTGTTTACATTTGTTGTAATTTTATTTTTCAATGTAAAATTTCATTTTTTGTAATATGGAGCACCGAAGATGAAAAAAGAGCCAACACCACTTTGGAGCGGGATTTGAAGACCAAGGGATGCCTTGGTGAATCTTATGTACTAATTATATTAGTATAGGAAAAATAAGAGCCCGGTTAATGCAAAATATTTTTTATGTTGTATGTATGCTTATTTCGAATTGTTTGAATAACATGTCATATAGCTTAGGGTGCCCACTTATGCATTTTTCATGCCATAACATGTCATAGATGCATTATCATTATAGACATAAAATTATGATTTTATGTAATTTAAAATGTTTAAATTAGAATATGATATGCTTGGAAATCAATTAATTAGATTAGTTGAATTAATGGTTTAAAATTTGAATTCTTATATATTGGGCTTAATTGATACATTATAAATTCCATTGGTATATAGGATGGAAACCCGGACGTAAATTCCATAGCCGATTCCGAATGGACGGAAATGTGGTCTGCACTTGGGATACAATTCCACGTACCATTGGATTTTATGACGCACTAAGATTTATTAAAATGTTTAAATAAAATTTTGCCTTTTAGAATTCAATGAATTTTAAACTTATAAGTGTCTAGTTTTTTTTTTTAAGAGTTAAAATGTAATAGCTCACATATACCACTTTAATTAAATTAGTTTAATGGAGTAAAACTGTTAGTAGAGACTAATGAGATATTAGTGACACAATTTTAATAGTTAAAATTGATTGGCTCACTTATGAAAAACTAGTGTAAATACTAATTATGCTTTAGCCGCCATAATCCACACTAGTTAAAATAAAATATTTTAGATAGAAACCTTAATTTTTTAAAATAGTGAGTGAGAGAGGGATATACGACAGTATATCCCGCGATCTCCGTAGTTAGTCCAAAAATGTGAGATTCAAAAGGCGCCTTGAGACAACTTTGTTTTCATCCCCCTACGGATGGTGTCCATTTTGGGTCAATATCAGGTTTGGGTTCCGAAAGGATAGGGATTCTAGATGTATCTTGTGAACTGACCTACCCTACGACGGCACTTCACTCGTTAAGTCAAAGAATCCCGAAATGGCGGGTTACACTCACAAAGGAATAATTAACTGTTAATAAAATTCCTTGATTAAATAAAACGGTAGTTGTTTTATATAGGAATAATAGTTATTCCCGCATATATTAAATTGACTGAGATTGTCTCGATCTATCATGCGAGTACTTGACCTACCCTACGGCGGCACTTACTTGTGGGATGATAGATTTCCGTGGCATAGTAATTCTCTTAGGTTTCTAATTCATTATTCATGGTTCATGTATCATGTTTAATTTTATGCTAAAATTATTTGATGATTTTAATATGCGATGAATGAATGTTTAAATGCATGTTTATTTTATTTTTCAGCCATGGTTTCTCTAATTATTTCCATACTCTCAAATGATAAATTAACGGAAGAAAACTATGTTAAGTGGAAAAGTAACATGAACGTTATCCTGGTATGTGAAGACCTTAAGTTTGTCCTGACGGAGGAACGTCCTCTCGGGCAGGCCAAAAATACTGGCCAAGTTGTGCACGATACCTACTAGAAATGGGTCGCAGTGAATGAGAAAGCCCGCTGCCACTTGCAAGCAGGGATGTCTGAGGTTCTTGCTGCAAAGCATGAATCTATGGCTCTAGCATCTCAGATGATGGAGTCATTACAGGGTATGTTTGGGCAGCCTTCGGAGCGTCAATGCCATGAGGCTATGGTCTCTGCGATGACTGCTAGGATGAAGGATGGACATCAGTCCGAGAGCACGTCTTGAGGATGATGACCTATCTCAACACTGCTGAAACCATGGAGCTCGTATCGACGAGCGTAGCCAGGTGACCATGATTATGGAAACTCTTCCGAAGAGTTTCATATAGTTTAAAAGCAACTATGTTATGAACAAGTTGTCTTTTACTTTGACCTAACTGCTTAATGAGCTCACCCATTATGAGTCCATGCTTGTGGATCCTCGTAAGTCCAGTGCAGAGGCAAATGTTGCCGAGTCTTCTAAATCTGCAAAGAAGAAGAAGAAAAGCACTGGAAGGCTAAAGGAAAGCCCATGAAGAAGAAAAACAAGAAAGGCTCCAAGGATACCAAGCCCAAGGAAAATATTTCCACTGCGACAAGAATGGGCATTGGAAAAGGAACTGTCCTAAATACCTTGCTGAGCTGAAGGAGAAAAAGGAAACAGGTAAATATGATTTACTCGTTATTGAATCTCTATTAGTGGAGGATGATAAATCCGTTTGGATTGTTGATTCTGGAGCCACTAACCATGTTTGTTCTTCTTTGCAGCTACTTGATTCATGGATGGACCTTGCTGAAGGTGACTACACCATGAGGGTCAGGATAAGGGATACCGTTTCAGCAGGAGCAGTGGGAGTTTTCAGTTTAAATTTTATCAATAATAGTTATTTAAATTTGAACAATGTGTTATTCATTCCTGATTTTCGCAGGAATTTGATTTCTGTCTCTAAACTTTTGGATGATGGTTATTCAGTTTCTTTTAATAGCAATTTGGTTATTATTGGTAGAAATGATTAACTATATGCACAGGAAACTCAGAAAATAACTTGTATGTGTTAAGAACGACATAGGTCTCACATGCTCAACGCTGAATGTTTAAAGTTAAGGTGAGAAACCTAAAACTAAACGGCCAAAGATTTCTCATGATGACACATATCTATGGCATCTTAGACTTGGTCACATCAACCTTGACCGGATAAATAACGGAGACTTAAACCAATTAAAGCTCGGGACTCTACCAGTTTGTGAATCCTGTTTAGAAAGTAAAATGACCAAGAGACCTTTTACTGGAAAAGGTATAAGAGCCAATCAACCGCTTGAGCTAATACATTCGGACGTTTGCGGACCAATGAATGTAAAAGCCTGAGGTGGTTATAAATACTTCGTCACATTCATTGACGATTATTCAAGATATGGGTATGTCTACCTAATGCATCATAAATCAGATACCTTTGAAAAGTTCAAAGAGTATCGTGCTGAGGTTGAGAACTAATTAGGTAAAACAATCAAAACTCTACGATCAGATCGTGGAAGGGAATACCTCGACAGAGACTTCGAGGAATTCTTAGTTGAACATGGGATAGTATCCCAGCTCACAGCACCTGGAACACCACAACAAAATGGTGTTGCAGAAAGGAGAAATCTAACCCTACTAGACATGATGAGATCTATGTTTAGTTATAGCTCACTACCTAGTTCATTCTGGGGATATGCACTGCAAACTGCAATGCATATCCTTAATGTAGTTCCATCTAAGTCTGTTCCTAAGACTCCTTAGAGTTGTGGAATGGTCGTAAAACTAGTTTACGACATTTCCGCATATGGGGGTGTCCAACACATGTGCTGAAGAATAAGACTACAAAGTTGGAACCACGTTCAAAGGTGTGCCTATTTGTAGGCTATCCTAAGGAGACTAGGGGTGGATTCTTCTACAGTCCTGATGATAACAAAGTGTTTGTATCGACAAATGCTACGTTTTTAGAGGGAGGACTATATGAGGGAGTTCAACCCTCATAGTAAGATGTTACTGGAGGAGTTACTTGCTGGTTCGACCAGCACGTCATTGTCAACGAATGTTGACAAATACATAGCACCTTCAACATCTGATAGTCAGATGCTACATAGTCAGGATAATCTGCCGCCTAGACGCAGTGGGAGGGTTGTATGACAACATGATCGCTACCTAGGGGTTGGAGAGGCACAAGTTGTCTCCTCCAGCGATGGCATAGATGACCTATTGACCTATAGCAGTGCAATGGATGATTCTGACAAAGAGGAATGGCTCAAAGCCATGAACCTAGAGATGGAGTCCATGTACTCCAACTCGGTCTGGGAACTTGTAGACCAACCTGATAGGGTGAAACCCATAGGTTGCAAGTGGATCTACAAGAGGAAGAGGGGATCAGATGGGAAGGTACAGACCTTCAATGCTAGACTAGTGGCCAAGGTTTATACCCAAAAAGAGGGAGTTGACTATGAGGAAACTTTCTCACCAGTAGTTATGCTTAAATCCATTCGCACTCTTCTATCAATTGCCGCATATAATGACTATGAGATTTGGCAAATGGACGTCAAGACTGCATTCTTAAATGGCAATCTTGATGAAAGTATCTATATGATACAACCAGAAGGGTTCATTGCCCAAGGTCAAAAGCAAAAAGTTTGCAAACTGTAAAGGTCCATTTATGGACTCAAGCAGGCATCTCGATCTTGGAATATAAGATTTGATACACAATCAAGTCTTATAATTTTGAGCAGAATGTTGATGGCCTTGTGTATACAATCGCGTCATTGATGGGAAGGTAGTTTTTCTTGTTTTATACGTTGATGATATTTTACTCATTGGGAATGATGTAAAAATATTATCAGACGTGAAAACCTGGCTAGCTAACCAATTCCAAATGAAAGATTTGGGAGAGGCCAGTTATGTTCTTGGGATTCAGATACTTGGGATCACAAGAAATGACTGTTAGCTATATCTCAGGCGTCCTATATCGACAAGATCCTTGTGCGATTTGGGATGCAGAATTCCAAGAAAGGTAATCTGCCTTATCGGCATGGAATTATTTGTCTAAGGAACAGTCTCCTAAGACACCTCAAGATGTTGAGGAGGAAATGAGACATATCTCATATGCCTAAGCAGTTCATGTATGCCATGTTATGCACGAGGCCAGACATCTGTTTTGCAGTGGGAGTAGTCAGTAGGTTTCAGTCAAACCAGGATTGGATCACTGGGTGGCTGTGAAACACATTCTCAAGTATCTTAAGAGAACGAGAGATTATATGCTTGTGTATTCCGGTGAGGATATGATCCTAAGGGGATATACAGACTCTGATTTCCAGACAGATGTCGATTCTAGGAAATCTACATCTGGATCAGTGTTCACCCTAGGTGGTGGGGCTATTATATGGCAGAGCATAAAGCAATCTTGCATTGCTGACTCCACCATGGAGGCTGAATATGTAGCAGCTTGTGAAGCAGCTAAGGAAGCAGTCTGGCTCCGTAAGTTCTTGGGAGATCTGGAAGTTGTTCCAGATATGGATAGACCACTCACACTCTATTGCGATAATAGTGGTGCGATGGCAAACTTCAAAGAACCAAGAAGCCACAAGAGGGGAAATCATATAGAGAGGAAATATCATCTCATTAGGGAGATAGTGCAGAGAGGAGACGTTACCGTCACAAAGATTGCATCCGCAGAGAACCTTACTGATCCATTTACAAAGACCTTGCCGGCTAAAGTTTTTGAAGGTCACCTAGATGGTCTAGGATTACGTGACATGTCCCATATGCTCTAGTGCAAGTGGGAGATTGTTGGGATGTATGCCCTAAAGCTATATGTGATGTAAACGGTTTCATGTGTTTTGAAATAAAACGATGCATTATTCATTCATCAAATTATTTGTTTAATTTTCACATATTATATATCTTCTTAAATACCCTAGATTACTTATGTACCTTCAGACTTAGTGTATGAGTGTCATATACAAGAGGATTTAAGTTTGAAGTTAGTAATCTTAAATAGTCCATAGAGAGCAAACAAAGAGGGTACTTTATTTACGGTTTATCTATAGCTGCGGTCCATTCTATATTTGTATGGCGATCTTGATCCGGATCGTCCATGTAGAGACATGAGTATAGAGACACCTTGTATGATGTGATCATATAGGACTAGACCCAGATAGAAATGACATTCTTATAATATTCGTTTAGCAAAGAAAGTATTTCAATCTACTTGATGGTCATATATGGATTGATTTTAATCCCGAGTGTACTACGAACTCCTGCATGGCAGGCTGTGTCCTTTGATTTACAAAGGTGAGGTTGGTGTAGCAGTCCCGACCAATAGCTACGTACTTTGGGGGCACATTTATTTTGTAGCTGGGAACGTTTTACATAGATGGAGTTCACTCCTCTTGCGAGAGAGAAGTAGATGAGTATCTTTCTTAAGGGTTGATTCGGTACTTGAACGATTTGAGCGCTCAACTTTCTATTACGAATAGAAATATAAATATTCATAATAGTTATGAATAAATCGTTCATTAGAGAATCAATGGTACTTAAGGTAAAAATAATTAGAGGGGTATAACGACATTATGACCCGGCTCTAATTACGAGATACTCGTGAAGAGTAAATTCATATGTAATGACTATATCGGTGGACACCGACTTGGTTCGGCTTATTTTCATCATCTCGGTAACGAGAGTGCAACTTCAGGTTTTTAGTGGAATAACCCGGAGTTAATAATTCGGAATATTTAATTAAGATCTTAATTAATATTTCGAGATTATTGGAGCTCGGAATCGTAGTTCCATTTAGTCCCCGTGCTAGCTCGATATACTACAGCAGAGTTAATATAATGGATAGTCCGATTATATACTCACAAAATAATGATAATTAATATGATGAATAATATTTATTATGTCACACTTGAAACTTTATATTAAAAGTTAATATATAGTTGTATTAAAATATGATATTTAAATACATATTATTTAATTATATTAGATATAATTAAATAGAAGGTTAAGTAAGTATTTCCAAATTTATGGGTTTTGGAAACCCTTGGTATTACTTTGGTAATTAATTCATTTAAATGGAAATTTACTATTCATATTGTAATATATATTTGCTTAAAGGTAAGAAAATAAGTTGTCACAAAATTAAATGAAAAATTGACTACTATATCTTGCCTTGGCCGAAAATACAAGGCTTGAATAGGAAGAGGATTAGTTTATTTTGGAAACAAAATAATCCTTTGCATTATTATTGGAAGTTATGACTTTCAATATGGTTAATTGCTTATTCAATTTTATAACATCTTTTTAATAATGGTAATTAATAATTGATGTTACAAAAAATTGAAAAACCTAGCCTTGGCCGATTTTTGGGTTTAATGGGGAGGGGAGTGGTCTTTATTTTTGGAAATAATTGACCTAAGTATAAAAAGAAAATATAATTTTCTTTTGTCTCTCTCCTATTCTGGAAACCTTAGGCAACTTCTTCTTCTTCTTTGTTCTCTCAAAAAATGAGAAACTCCATTGAAGAACAAGAAGAAGAAAACAAAATAAAATCAAGTGTGTTTGAAATCTCTAAATCGTTTAGGGATTCGTTTGTGAGTGTAGCCTACATTACTTTCCGTTGGTAACGAGATATAGCTCGGAAGACATTGTGGTGACACTTTGGAGATATTTTTGGGCTGAGTTGGGACTGTTATTTTATGGAAAAATCAGACCTATATAACCCTTACAGTTCACGCAAAACAGTGGGTGATTTGTGTGTAGTTCGGTTGTGTAACGGGTCCAAAACTGTCCTATAATTCACTGCAGTTTGGGGGCTGTTCGGGGACTATTTCGGGGGTATTCCGGGGCTGAAATCTTGTCCAAATTAGAAGCAAAATTCCAGCACACCCACTGCTTAAATTCGGCCAAAGGAAGGTGTAGGACACAGAACTTGGGCGACGCATGCTGTTCTAGACTCAGGGCCTAGTTGAGAGTACGGAGTAGTCCGCGGGGGACTAAACCGGAGAATAATGGAGTCGCCACCCGGTGTGAACCGGTATAAAGGTTTAAGGCCACACTCACCCCTCGTAAGGGAAGACCTCAAACCATTGGGTTCGGAATGATCCCTTACTTATATCATTGTAATGATATAATTCGTGCAATAAATCAACCGCATCTACTCAATAATCATGTTCAAAGGTCACCTAGATCTAATATGCTTCCGTCTAACTAACTCCTAATCTAAGTTTGCATGCTCGAAAGTAAGTCTTTAAACAATAAACACGCAATATCACACATGGAACATATTAAGCCATCAAACCAAAGTAAACAAATAATTACTTAAGCATAAATGTAAACTAAACTAAACTTCATGCATAAAAAGAAATAATAATACTTTAAAATTAAATAACAGAAATAAATTAAAACATGCTTAAAATAATAAACGAATAACCTAAGGACTATAACATGCTCAAATACAAATTTGGAAGAGACGAGATACATGTATCTTAAGTGGTACGTGGCATTGTATCCCGAGTGCAGACCATACTACCGTCCATTCGGAATCGGCTATGGAATTTACGTCCGGGTTTCCATCCGATATACCACAAAAGGGAACACATATCCCGCTCATCCAACAATCAAATCATGCCTCAAACGACTCTCATGCAATTATATATAAAAAATAAATAAATAAAACGAAAGAAGATAAGTAAAAGGGTGCCCTCAGGTCTAACCTCTTTTGTCGTCTCAAGAAAGGGCGTTATACGTCCGTTGGAAGGGCGAATGATCCGATACTTTTCCAATTTGTTTGCTCACTGTTTTTCCTCGTTGTTTTGATGCTCGGGCTGCTGTTTTAAGTCCGTTTTGCTGCTGTTTTGCTGCTGCGTTTCAGGTCACTGTTTTGGTCGATTAGTGGACTGTTTCGGGTGATTTGGAAGGCTCAAAGGGTGCGGTTTTTGGTGATTTTTTAGGGGGGTCTTGTGCAGTTTTTTAGTGCAGTTTTTTGGTGTTTCGGGGACTGTTTTGAGGGCTAAAATTACTGCAAAAACGTTCAGGTCAGTGGGCTGATTTGTGGCAGTAAAAGTGCAGTGCAGTGAGTGTTTTCTGGGCTATTTTAGGCGTGCGAGGGAGGGGCTGTGTGTGGGGGTTGTTTGTGCGACTTTGGGACATGTTTTGGGGCTGTTTAAGGCTTGTTTAGGGGCTGTGAATGGTGGTTGAAGGTGCCCCAAAGGGGGCTTTGTTTAAGGCTTTGGCGTGAAGGGGTAAGGGAGAAGGGGAGAGGCGGCAATGGAGGATGTTCTTTGGCTTAATGATTCGACAATGGAGTCTTGAAGGAGGTGCTTGGGCGTGAACAAGAGGGCTTGGGCGAGTGTCTTAGGCGTGTGAGAGAGGTATGTGAGCTAGGGTTGTGAATGGGGGGTGAATGCCTCTTTTTATAGGCAAAGAGAGAAGACTTTCCTAATTTGAATAGGAAAGAATCTCCTAATTGGTGTCTAACAAGGAATGGATCTCCTAATTTGGATTTGTGATTGGATTTGATTTGGTAGGGATTTGATTTGATTTCTTTTATTTAGGTAAGGATTTTACGAGATTTTAGCATGTGATAAATTGCATATACCTAAATAAAGGAAAGGCTATTTGGGCGTGCGTGAATCCCCCTCCCAGGGGGGATGGGCTTGGTTTTTTTTGGGTATTTTGGATTTGGTTTGGGTTTTGGGCCTTAGGTAAGCTTTGAAACGGAAGTCCAACAAGCAGCCGGAGCTAAAAAACTCAGATAAAATCCAACAAAATTCTATTTTCCAACTTTACCCTTCCAACATCTGTTTCCCGCGGCTTTCATGACTAAAGAAGTCGTTGTCTCCATACGAGACTCATCATCGGGCTGATATGCAAAAATGCAATGCCTACAGTCGCCCCCACTTTAATGGGACTTGTGCAGTGTGTGACAATGACAATCCTATCAAACTATGTGCAATGCATTTTTACTTACCTGGCTCGCCAGCTGCCACTTGTGCCGTACTGTGTTGAGTTGATGTGATGAAGTCCATTCCCGAACTGTCACCGTGTGGTGGTCCATTCCCGAACCGATCTCCATTCCGGAGTGTTGCTGTGATGTGATTTGATGAAGTCCATTTCCGAACTGTCACCGTGTTGTGGTCCATTCCCGAATCGATCTCCATTCCCGGAGTGTTGCTGTGATGTGATTTGATGAAGTCCATTCCCTAACTGTCACCGTGTTGTGGTCCATTCCCGAATCGATCTCCATTCCCGGAGTGTTACTGTGATGTGATTTGATGAAGTCTATTCCCAAACTGTCACCGTGTTGTGGTCCATTCCCGAACCGATCTCCATTCCCGGAGTGTTGCTGTGATATGATTTGATGAAGTCCATTCCCGAACTGTCACCGTGTTGTGGTCCATTCCCAAACCGATCTCCATTCCCGGAGTGTTGCTGTGATATGATGTGATGAAGTCCATTCCCGAACTGTCACCGTGTTGTGGTCCATTCCCGAACCGATCTCCATTCCCGAGTGTTGCTGTGATATGATGTGATGAAGACCATTCCCGAACTGTCACCGTGTTGTGGTCCATTCCCGAACCGATCTCCATTCCCGGAGTGTTGCTGTGATATGATGTGATGAAGTCCATTCCCGAACTGTCACCGTGTTGTGGTCCATTCCCGAACCGATCTCTATTCCCGGAGTGCCATTCCCGGCGTGCCATTCTCGACGTGCTCATTCCCGAGCTGTCCATTCCCGGACTGTCCATTCCCGGACTATATCTCCATTCTCGGCGTGCCATTCCCGGTGTGCTCATTCCTGAGCTATCCATTCCCGGACTATATCTCCATTCTCAGAGTGTATCTCCATTCTCGGAGTGCCATTCCCGGAGTGCTCATTCCCGAGCTGTCCATTCCCGGACTGTATCTCCATTCTCGGAGTGCCATTCCCGGCGTGCTCATTCTCGAGCTGTCCATTCCCGGACTGTATCTCCATTCTCAGAGTGCCATTCTCGGCAGAAACTGATCTGAAGTAACATGGGCCTCACCCCCAGAATGCCATTCCTGGCAGAAATTGATCTGATATAATATGGGCCTCGCCCCCAGATGCCATACCCGGCAGAAACTGATACTAATGTAATATGGGCCTCGCCCCCATAATGCCATACTCGGCAGAAATTAATACGATGCTGATGATTCCTCTCAGCACATTGCAATTCCTCTCACAAGATAATCTTTGATAAATAGATATATTTTCGTCCTCAACGAATGCTTGGTGTCAAAGCCAGAGAATCTTCAAAGTACTCGATATGCTCAACTTTGATCGTCTTAATAGGTGATCCGAACTAGACTCCTAGTGTGTGTGTGCCAAGGACCTTTCCAGCTTATTCCTTAAGCAAGCCAATTTGATGATTTCGCTTCGGAGAATCGGACCAGTGGGTCTAACCAACGTGAATGTCTTAATCACATTCTGTGATTACTTCAGCATACTCAACATGATATGGTCTCTTGCATTTCACTATTGTCTCTTTCTTCTCATTTGGAACTTTTTCTTTTCTTTTCTTTGCTTTTCTCTCTTTTTTTTTGACTCACCTACCCTTTAAGGTAGCATTTCTCCTCATGGTGGTCCTAATACTCGCCCATGGGTAGCTTCACGCTTATCGGTTATATGTGGTCTTTTTCTTTTCTTTTCTTTTCTTTTCATTGTAGAGATATTTCTCTTATTTCTGACCATAT
>SKCR01013178.1:0-21148 GCA_019454045.1 Zanthoxylum bungeanum
TATATTTGGGTATAGGATACTCATGCAAGTGTCATAGGAGGTGGTGTTTTACCGATGGTACGGGAAACAGCTTCGCTCTGGATAGACCCCCTAAGAATTCCATTAGTAGTATGACTATGTGTCTATGGAAATCCGAAATCAGGGTAGGTGTATTTGGTCTTAACCTGAGACTTGCACCGCTAATACTTGCGACAATCAATATACTTGGTTGCGGTCGTCCAGGGCTTTAACAGGTTCTGTTTACCCCAATGCTGGGTATATTGAGAATCGTAGTGTGTTGGGTGTGATGTCAAGACGGAAGTGTCACTCCAGTCATATAGAGTTGATGATCACGTAAGATACAGAACTGGTTCTCTAAAAAGGTTGCAACCGTCGGGATAATATGACTTGGCCATGATTATCCGATATTAAAGAGAATAGCTGCTCGTTATCCGATATATGCTTCGTACGGGGCAGACATTTTACCAGCCACAGGCCTTCCATGTGATCATCTGATACTGGACAGAAATATGCAATACCACGTATACTACGCTTGATATAGATCCTTACGTGTTCGGATAGTCCGACGACCGAATTTACTGCCAACATATCCGGGGATCTCATGGGTCACTTCCCAAAGATTCACCGATGACGTATGACTCACACTTTTATTCATCTGGGATTAATTAGATGAGAGAGAAAAAATAATCTGGGATAAAATATCAATTAAAGAGAGATAACGATTAATTTGGAATTAATCGATTAATTAATATATTCGCTATATTAAACGAAATTGGATTTCGACGCAGAATTAAAATTAGATTTTAATTCGGGTGAACGAATTAATTTAGAATTAATTCGTTAGCGACGTGAATAGTAATTATGCTTGGCATGATTATTTATTAAATTAGAATTAATTACGACGCAACGGAAAATTCGTTAATTTGGAATTAGCGAACCTGAGCCCAGGATTATTTGCGAGCGCATTCGCATTTCGAATGCGAGTGCGGAACGTAAATCAAATCAAGCGTCAAATCGCTAGTCGCATCTAGCATTACATCATTCGTAAATCAAGTGATGGATGTCTTTCACTTTGAGTGATTGATGCCAGTCACTATTCATTGATTGATGGAAGTTGATGTGAGTTAATGTGTGTGGTTGGCATTTATGGCTTTGGTTTTTGGAGGCAAAATTTGGTATTTGTTTTTGGAAAATATTTTACCATTTTTTTGTAACAAAAACTTTACACATTTTTATCTCTCTCTCTCCTCCATTCCCCTCTCTCATTTACGCCCATGAAGGGCTGGGCTGAAAATTGTTCTGGTTTGCTGGGCATAAACCGTGAGCAAGGGAAGCAAGTGTGATGGTTTTACGGCAAAATCATCAAGAGCTATCACTCCGAGAGACATACGAAGGTGATAGGGAAGTCCACCCATGAGCCAGGAATCATTTGACGAAGCTTGGAGCCTGACGAAGACCTCCAATGGCTGAAACAGTGAGCTGTGACAGTGCTCACTGCCGTGAGCAGTCCAAGTGCAGAAAGTGAAGTTTTGTTTCCTATCGCGTCGCTAAACCGATCGATGTGAGTATTCCGCGACTCCCTCGGGTATTCGCATGTTTATTTCATGTTTGTTATTCGATCCTATAGACCGTAGAACTCCAACAATGGTATCAGAGCGAGTAAAAGCATGAAATACGAAAATGGCTTAAATTTTGGGTAAAATGTTTTTGAGCATGATTTGAATTAATTGGATGTTTGAGTATGCTTATAACATGTTTAATTGAAGTTTGATTGGATCAATTTCAAGAAAATGGTTTGGAACAATTTTTCCCCAAATATTTGGTGTTGGCCGAATGGATTGATGCCCTATTTTGTCTTGGAATTTTGTTTCGTTGATCATTGGATGAGTTGGAAACAATCGGGAAATATTGATTGTGGATTTAATTTGATTGAAACCGAATCGATTTTGAAAATCCCTATATTACCGAGACTTTGAGCATGTCATTGGGTTTCATTTTTGGTGAAATGTGTTGGACTTGTTTTGTTGTTAATGAGCATGATTAATTGTTTAAATTGATGTTTTAGAAATGTTAATTTGGTGATTAATTGTGTTATACAATTTAGGATAATTAAATGTGAAATTGGATTTTTTGTAATTTAATTATTTGGGCTAATTTTGGAAATTGGGCTTAAGAGTTGTTATTGGGCTTATTGGGCTTTGTTGTACAAAGTTGGGTTTAGGCAAAATTGGTTGGATCCAATTCGGCCCAAAACCGCTTCCATAAAGCCCTAATGCGACTTAGTGGATCTTTAAAGTTTAATTGGGCCTAATGGGCCTAAATTGATTTATGGGCTTATGGGGTAACTCCCGGATTGGACTTTAATTATCGGTTTGAACCTAGTTGACCAAAAGTCCACGCAAAGAAATTAATTAAAATCCCATTGGACTTTAATTAAATTTATGTTGGACGCTAATCGGGCTTTGAGACCCGAAACGATTAAATTTGGAATTTAAGTCGAAAAGGTTTATTAATAAAGTGTAGTATTTAATTTAGAATTAAATAATGAGTTAGTATTAAATACATATTAAATTGGATTTAATGTTGTAGTTTAATTTAATTCGAGAATTCGTACTTTGAGTACTTATTCGCAAAACGAGTTTGACTCGAACAAAATCAATCGTTGTTTGAACATTTGATGGTCATTAATTATAAGATTAATTAATTTGATTAGATTGATTGATAGCATGCTTGGGTGAATACATGGTTACGATGCATGAATAATGTATATCAGATGAATATTAGATGGGTGGGACAATTTTAGAAATTGTTGTAATAAATTTGATTTATTAATTGGACCTGCGTGTCCAGCCTTATTACCTCTCAATTCTTTGTATTCTCTTCTCACATATTCCCATCAATGTAAATGAGGTTTCTTTAGAAGTGTAGTGTAACAGGTAGAAGCAATATTTGTGCTAGCGGGAGAGAGAAATGGAGAGATTTGATATAGGATCATTGTGTAAAGTATCCATCCGCATATCATTATTACTTTTTCATATGCGCTTTATTATGTGTTTAGAATGCATGTTTAAGGGTGTATGATGATGAGACCTTAACAAAGATAATAAATTGGTTGCCAATTTGCACGCGAAAAACCCTCGCAAATATTAAGCATTTTTCCTTCCATTGAGTGATTCTCACTCAAGATCTAGGACATCATTGGTTTGTTGGCCAAAGTCAAGGCCTTTGTCTGTCGAGGATGTGTTTGAATCACGAAGGCTTTGTTCCATATCAGTGTCTTGTCCAAGTTGTGGTTTGTTGGCCAAAGTCAAGACCACTTCTTGTCCATCGACATTGATTACGAAGCTTTCCATGGTCAATGGGTCGCGCTTGACTGGGATCACTAAGTTTGTTGTGCCAAAGCCAAGGCTTAGTTGATTCAGAGGAAAAAGGTTAGGTAATACATTGGATGTATTGGCATATATAAGATATATATTTCGGACTTGGATGTCCCCATACCAGATCTAGGAATTGGATTGGATCTAATCGATCTTAGAGATCTACCTAGTTAATTATCATACAATTTGTTGGCCAAAGTCAAGATTGTATGATATTTAACGGGATCCTAGCCCACTAGGAATCACGGTTTCCCGATTACTCGACAGAGGGTTAGAGGCTCGCTGAAAAATAGTGGGAGGCAAGAATTGAATTTGCAATATTCGTTCAATTACTCGCCATACGCGCTCAAACAAATATCATTCGTCAAACTAATTAAATGTTAGTTGGACTAATATTTAAATTGTTGTTTTAATAAATATTTGGACTATATTCAAACTATTCATTTATAGTTGATTTTATAATTGGATTATAGTAATCAATATAATTGATTTTAATCTATTAAATTATAGTTGATTAAATAGTTGGACTATTGTAATCATTATAATAAATAGTACCGAAATCGTTGATTAAATAGTTGGAATATTAAAATCAAGATAAAATTGAAAGATTGACATTTAAAACATAATCCTAGGGAAAATGTATTTAAATGGTTTAATTTTCTAATTGGGAACAAATTTCAGGATGGTCCTAGAAAAACTAATAAGTTACTTTATTTGATAAAATAACATATTAGGCCTAAGCCCGGAGTTAAGAAAATAGTCGAGCATAATCTTTGGAAGATTTATGTAATGATAACTTTAGTGCTTAATCCATTAAGCTTGTCGCAGTAGACTACTTAATTTCATCATCAAACTAAGGATTAGATCCTTAAAGTATGATAATGAAATTGAAGGATCTTCAAAGTATCTATTCTTAGAATCTTAGAAGAACCGCGTATGTCGGAGAGAGTCAGAAAACAACCTGGGAATGGGTTTCTAATCTCACCTCATAAAGATGTATATCTTATTGAGGTATACCAACTGAATACGTTTGAGGAAGTGATACAAGGTATCGACTCCCTATTATGGCAAATTGCCATGAGTCAAAAATGAATTCCATGTATATCAACAAGTTTGGATACTAGTTGATGTACCGCAAGGCATTGTGCCTATTGGTACTATATAAATCTTCAAGGAAGACGAACATTGATGGCAACATACCAACGTATAAAGCTAGGCTTTTAGTGGAAAGGTATCGTTATCAACATTATGTTGATTTCGATTCAACCTTTTACCTGTTGCCACGGTAAATCCATTTGGATAATGCTTGCTAAAGCTGCATATTTCATTTATGAAATATGGCAGCTTAAAAAGAAAATCGCTTTCCTGTAAAGGAAACCTTTTTGAGGATGTTTACAAACATCCTTATGGTTTTTTCATACCAAAACTAGCAAACAAGGTTTGCAGGTTATTCGATCCATGTTTGGATTGAAGCAAGCATTAGGTTCTAGAAATTATCGTTTTGATGTAATCATAATGGTGTATGATTTAATTCAAAATGAAATGATTCTAGTGTATATAAGGAGGTTAGTGGGAGCGCATTGGCAGTGGCTGTCTTGTATAAATAATGATAATATGTCATTTCTTGGAAATGATATTCCCATATAAAAACAATCGGTGAAAGCTTGGCTTTCGAGAAGACTCTCTGAGAAATCATACATTGAAAAATGTACGCGACCTGGTGTCTTATACGCTTTGAGCATATGGATTCACAAACGGGCCAATCCAAGTGATAGTCACTGGATTGATGTTAAGAACATCAGTTAGTATCTTAGAGATCTAAAGATGTTGTCTTAATCTATGGAGATGGAGAACTTGAAGTGACTGGGATCACTGTAGCAAGTTTCCTAAACCAAAAAGACGACTATAAGTCGCAAACGGTACTATACAGTTTGAATAGCGGAACAGTGAACTGGAAATCTTCCAAGCAAGATACTGTTACCGAATAAACAATAAATGCGGGTTATTACTGCAGCTGAGGCAGCAACAGAAGCCTTATGGGTCGATAACAAATCTAATTAGATTAGATATAATTCTGTTAGCAGTTGAGCTAGGCGTTAGCACAGGCTAAAGAATTAATGGTCTCATCAACGATCCAGATACATACTTCGATATTCATCTGATTCGTTTGGATCATAGATCGTGGGGATGTGATGATCGAATAAATCGCATCAGATGACAATCATGCAAATCCGCTGACGAAAGCCTTTCTCAGCAATTTGAGCCAACCGTACATAGTTCAGGTGTAAGACACTCGAGTGACTGGATATAGGCCAAGTGGGAGATTGTTGGAGAATTATGACCCATAGCGTCACTATTTGTACAGATCACGGTGTTGTTGTACAAATTAACTATGTGACAAAGGAGATTGCACTCTTATCATTTGTGATTAGATCACCTAGATATATAAATGATAGGAGGTCCCTATGATTTGTTCCTGGATTGAGAATGATATGAGACAGTATCAATCCACGAAGGATAAATCATTAAACATCCCTAGTAAGAGCATTATCGAGATTGGACATCAATGAATGCGTAAAAGACTAGTATTACACTTGTGCGCATTGTGAGGGCACAACGGCATAGTTCTCATATATTTGGGTATAGGATACTCATGCAAGTGTAATATGAGGTTGTGTTTCACCGATGGTACGGGAAACAGCTTCGCTCTGGATAGACCCCCTCAGAATTCCATTGGTAGTATGACTATGTGTCTATGGAAATCCGAAATCAGGGTAGGTGTATTTGGTCTTAACCTGAGACTTGCACCGCTAATACTTGCGACAATCAATATACTTTGGCCAATGCTGGGTATATTGAGAATCGTAGTGTGTTGGGTGTGATGTCAAGACGGAAGTGTCACTCCAGTCATATGGAGTTGATGATCGCGTAGGGATACAGAACTGGTTCTCTAAAAAGGTTGCAACCGTCGGGATAATATGACTTGGTCATGATTATCCGATATTAAAGAGACTAGTTGCTCTTTATCCGATATATGCTTCGTACAGGGCAGACACTGTACCAGCCCCAGGCCTTGCATTTGATCATCTGATACTGGACAGAAATACGCAATACCACGTATACTACGCCTGATATAGATCCTTATTGCTGTAAGGATATTTCCGGAGAATTGGGTAGGCATGGCGCTTTGCTAGAAGCCAACCTTGTCTAGAAAATCGGTAAAACATAGTACTTGGTACTTACGTGTTCGGATAGTCCGACGACCGAATTTACTGCCAACATATCCGGGGATCTCATGGGTAGCTTCCCAAAGATTCACCGATGACGTATGACTCGCACTTTTATTAATCTGGGATTAATTAGATGAGAGAGAAAAATTAATTTGGGATTAATTGCGGATATATTTTATCTGGGATAAAATATCAATTAAAGAGAGATAACGATTAATTTGGAATTAATCGATTAATTAATATAATCGATATATTAAACGAAATTGGATTTCGACGGGGAATTAAAATTTGATTTTAATTCGGGCGAACGAATTAATTTAGAATTAATTCGTTAGCGATGTGAATAGTAATTATGCTTGGCATGATTATTTAATTAAATTAGATTTAATTACGACGCAACGGAAAATTCATTAATTTGGAATTAACGAACCCAAGCCCGGGATTATTTGCGAACGCATTCGCATTTCGAATACGAGTGCGGCACGTAAATCAAATCAAGCGTCAAATCGCTAGTCGCATATAGCGTCACATCATTCGTCAATCAAGTGATGGATGTCTTTCACTTTGAGTAATTGACGCCAGTCACTATTCATTGATTGATGGAAGTTAATGTGAGTTGATGTGTGTGGTTGGCATTTATGGCTTTGGTTTTTGGAGGCAAATTTTGGTTTGTTTTTTGGAAAATATATTACCATTTTTTTGTAACAAAACTTTACACATTTTTTATCTCTCTCTCTCCTCAATTCTCCTATCTCATTCATGCCAATGGAGGGCTGAAATTTGTTCTGGTTTGCTGGGCAAAAAACCGTGAGCAAGGGAAGCAAGTGTGATGGTTTTACCGGCAAAAATCATCAAGAGCTAGCACTCCGAGAGACATGCGAAGGTGATAGGGAAGTCCACCCATGAGCCGGGAATACCTCCAATAGCCGAAACAGTGATCTGTGACAGTGCTCACTGCCGTAAGCAGTCCAAGGGCAGAAATTGAAGGTTTATTTCCTACCGCGTCGCTCAACCGATCGATCGTATTTGAGTATTCTGGGACTCCTCCCTCGTGTATTTGCATGTTTAGTTGTATGTTTTGTTATTTGATCCTATGGACCGTAGAACTCCAACACCCTCGCGCCAATCCCTCACTCTCTCAGCACACCCCCACGCACAACCTGCACTCAAAGAACCCTCACGTAATAACCTCAAACCCTCCACTCACGTAATAGCCTTCAAACCAGTCAACAACAACGTCCTTAAGCCACCACAGTAGCCAACTCTCGCCAAGTCCACTCACACCGCCATAAACAGACCTCACACCAACAAACACTGCCTCAACAACCTATATTTCACACAATAACAGTCCCATGTAGTCCCCTGACCTGCACCTAAACCGCAAGCCATAATAAATCCTGAACAACCCTCAAATCCACGCAAATAACAGCCTCTCAACAACCGACCAAACTATCTGCACGAGAAAGTAGCAACAAAACAGTCCCAAAAATATTGTCTATTACCGAGAAACATCCCTGAACCGGACATAACTGCCCCAAAACCATCCTTAAATCAGCCCAAAATAGACCAAAACTGTAGTGAAACAAGAAAATAGCGAGCAGAAATAGCGAGTGAATCAGAGAAAATAGCGAGCGGAAACCGCGAGTGAAAATGGGATAAACTAGATACAGTGGACCTGTGAAAACAGCGAAAAAAAACAGTAAACAAGGGAAACCAGTGGAAACAGTGAAAATAGCGGACCGGTGAATCAGTGGAAACGATAACCCTTCCGGCACCACGAAACGCACTCCCGGAAAGCGACTTAAAAGGTAAGACCTAAGGGCTCCCCTTTTATTTATTATCTTTATTTTTATTCATTTTATTACTTTATTCCGCATAGTATTGTGGATTGGTGCATGATGTGATTCCCGGATGAACGGAATATTGTTCTCTCTTCTTGCGGTATAAATCGGATGGAAACCCGGACGTAAATTCGTAGCCGAATCCAATGGACAGTATTGCGGTTTGCACTCTGGGATTAACAATGCCACGTACCGCTTGAGAGCCACACAATGTTTCGTTTCATCCACCCTTGTATTGCAGAGCATGATTTGTCTAATAATGTTATTTATTTCTTAAGCATGATTTAGTTTTAGTGTGTTTATTTATTTTTATGCATGAATTTGGTTATATTTCTTTCACAATAGGAATTAAATTGCGTTCTGTTTAGGATGTTTATTTATTAGGTTGTATTTGATGATTCAACATGCTCATTATTGGATAATCGTATGTGTTGGTTTTTTCTATAAGGTCCCAAGATCAAACAAGACATGAAATTATGTGTGAACACATCAACGGAGGTAGCGGAATACTCACATTGATCGGTAGAGTCGATTTGGAGACGATTCAAGCCCAAAAACGCACTGCCTTTGTAAGCTCACTGCAGCAGTCCACTGCCCTGCAAAACAGAAAATTGGGTGAAGAAACGGAGCTCCAATCTTCGTCGGATGGATCCCGTCTCATGGGGGAACCTCCCTACCACCTTCGCAAGACTCGTAGTGTGCTAGCACTTGCGGTTTTCACCATGAAAACCAACTCTTGCTCCCCTAAACTCACGCCCAACTGGTTCAAAACCAGTGAAGAAATGGCCACCATTACCGTGAGAGAAGAGAGAAATTTTGAGAGAAAAATGTGTTATGTTATTAAAAATGATTTACCAAAAATCAATTTATATTTATGCCATAATTTATTAAATTAATAATAAATTTATGACACAACACATGCAATAGCTTAGAGTGTCAAACACTCAATTTCCATGCAATAACATTGAGTGCATTGTACACTATCTACATGCAAAGCATTAGAATGACATGTGTCATGTGGGCCCCACACGTTTCCAAATGAAAGTGGGCCCACGTGCACTCACGCGTTCGGGTTCGATATTTCCGAAATACCGAGCTTACGTCGCGACGTTAATTCAATCGAATTTAAATAAATAATTACGCCTGGCGAAATTATTATTTACGTCGCTAACGAATTAATTCTGAATTAACTCGTTTGCCCGAATTAAAATCTAATTTTAATTCCGCGTCGAAATCTAATTTCGTTTAATATATCGAATATATTAATTCATCGATTAATTCCAAATTAATCGTTCTCTCTCTCTTTAGACGACATTTTATCCCGGATAAATATCTCCGTTATTAATCCTAGATTAATTTTCTCTCTCTTCTATTATAATCCCAGATTATTCAAGAGTGCGAGTTGTGCGTCATCGGTGGATTATCGGGAAGCGACCCATGAGATCCCCGGATAATCTGGCAGTAAATACGGTCGTCGGAGTATCCGAATCACGTACGTACCAAGTACTACGTTCTACCGATTTACGAGACAAGGTTGACTCCTAGCAAAGCACCAAGTCTTCCCAGGTTCTCCGGACATATTCATCAAAGAATATCTAGATCTGTATCAAGCGTAGTATACAATTGTATTGTGCATATTGGCCCAGTATCGGATAATCACGTGCTAGGGCTGGGGCTGGATAAGTGTCTGCCCCGTCCGAAACACATATCGGATGTCTGGTAACTAGTCTCTATAATCGGATATTCATGACCTGGTCATAATATCACGATTGGATGCGCATCACTTTAAGAGCACTAATACCGTATCCTGCGTGACATCATCTCCATTATGACTGGAGTGACACTTCCATCTCGACATCACATCCAATACACTACGATTCCTGATAAACCCAGAAGAGGTGAACACAGAACCAGTTAAGATCCCCCACCACCAAAACCAAAGTTTACCGATTGTCGTAAGTATTAGCGATGTAAGTCTCAGGTTAAGACTATACACACCTACCTTGATTTCGGCCTCCCATAGACACCTAGTCATAATACCAATGGGATTCCGAGGGTCTATCCAGAGCGAAGCTGTTTCCCGTACCATCGGTGAAACACGACCTCCTATCGCACTTGCACAAGTATCCAATACTTATATATGAGAACTATGCCGTTGTGCCCTCACAACGCGCACAAGTGCAATACTAGCCTATTCCGCATTATCGATGTCCAGTCTCGATAATACTACGGCTAGGGATATTTAATGATTAATCCTTCGTGGACTGATACTGTCTCATATCATCTCAATCCAGGAACTAATCATAGGGACCTCTCTTCATTTATATATCTAAGGTGATCTAATCACAAATGACGAGAGTGCAATTTCCTTGTTACATAGTTAATTTGCTACAACAACACAATGATCTGTGCAAATAGTGACGCTATGGGTCATTTTGTCCAACAATCTCCCACTTGGCACATTGCGAGTCACTCAAGTGTCCTACACCTGAACTATGTACGTTCGCTCAATGCTGAGGAAAGGTTTTCGTCAGCGGATTTGTTCGATTATCGTTTGACGCGATTTATACGATCATCACATCGCCACGATGTATGATCCGAACGAATCAGATGATATAGAAGTATATATCTGGATCGTCGATGAGACCTTTAATTCCTTAGCCTGTGCTGACGCCTAGCTCAGCTGCTAACAGAACTATATCTAATCTAATTAGATTTATTTCGATCCAAAAGCTTCTATTGCTGCCTCAGCTGCAGCAATAATCCGCATTTGTTGTTTTTCGGCAACAGTTATCTTGCTTGGAAGATTTCCAGCTCACTGTCCCGTTATTCAAACTTTATAGTACCGGAGTATTTAATCGTTTGGAAACTTGCTGCAGTGATCCCAGTCACTTCAAGTTCTCCTTCTCCATAGTTTAAGATAGCATCTTTAGTTCTCTGAGATACTAACAGATGTTCTTAACTTCAATCCAGTGACTGTCACTTGGATTGACCTGATTGTGACTCCATATGCTTGAAGCGTATGAGACACCAATACAAGTACATTTTAAATGTACAATTTTCCAGAGAGTGTTAACAACTCCAAATCTATCCCAGTAGATCTTTATTCCTTGATAAAGGTTGTTACTCCCCAGAATTCTACGGAGAATTTCTATTGAAAGCCAAGCTTTCAACAATAGCTTTATGGGAATTTCACTGTCAGTGGTGCGCTCTCCCACTAACCTCCTTATATACACAAGAATTATTTCGTTTTGAGTCAAATCATAAACCATTATGATTATTTCAAAACGACAGTTCCAAGAACCTTATGCTTGCATCAATCCAAACATGGATCGAATAACCCGCAAACCTTGTTTGTCGGTTATACAAATCGTCAGGATGTTGTAAACATCCTCCAAAAGGTTTCCTTTTCAGGAAAGCGATTTTGATTTGTAACTGACATATTTCATAAATGAAATATATAGTTATTTTCAAGCATCTTCAAAATGGATTTACCATGGCAACAGGTAAAAGGTTGAACCGTTATTAACATAATGTTGATAACGATACCTTTCCGTCAAAACCTTAGCTTTGCACGTTGGTATGTTGCCTTCCATGTATGTCTTCCTTGAAGACGTTTAATGTACCATAGGCACAATGCCTTGTGGTACAACAACTAGTATCCAAACATAGTTGTTATACATGGAATCCATTTCGGACTCATGGCACTTTGCCATAACAGGGAGTCGATACCTCGTATCACTTCCTCATAACGTAGTCGGATGGTACACCTCCATAAGATTGACATCTTTATGAGGTGAGATCAGAAACCCATACCCTAGGCTGTTTTCTGACTCTATCCGATCTACGAGTTCTTGTGTATTTGAAGATTAATGGTATAGATTCATCATAGATGAACTATTTGTGTTCCATTAGGACTTCGTGCCTTGAACAGTATTACTCCGATTTTCATCGAGTATCACTATCCTCCCACTGACCACTGCATATCGGTATTCCTCTCAGGAAAACCGCATGGTGAGCAACAATTATATTGTTCTCATGTGGGATTTACAAGTACTATACTTAAGGTTTCCCTTAAGATAACCTATATTGGCACTTATCCAATTTGGGTCCTTAGTTTGGTATCATCCAAACGCTATGCCTGGCATACCCAAATTATCAGGAATGAGAAACCTCGTTTCTTCCCTGTTCATATCCTATATGATATCTGTCAAACAGATTTATATGGAACCTTATTCTAAATAAGTTTTGCACTGTTAATACATATCCTGTTGAAGGAAATAGTAGCTCAGAGCGACTCGTGATAAACCTTATCATGTCCAACAAAATTCGGTTTTAGTTCAGACACATCGTCTAACTGACGTGTCTCGAGAGGAGTCCTCATCTGAAAGAATACCATACTCTTTCATGTACGTATGAAACTTACTGCTTAAGTATTTTCCATTACGGTATTACCGTGGCGGAATAATACTATAGCCGATCTGTTTGTCTACTTCGTGTCGAAACTCTAAAGTTTCCGATTTGTGTTCTTCAAAAGAAACACATAACCACAACGTGATGTCACATCCGTTAAGGTCACGAAATATTCATGTTAACATCTAGCCTAGCTAGATATGGGCCCACTTACTTCACCATGAATAGGGCTAACAGATCGGTGGCCATTTTACTATTACCAAGTAAATAGTATTTTAGGTATTTAACCTAATAAACTAGATTCGTAGACCTTATTTGAATAGTCAAATCAGTCCTAGTACCCACTCTTAAAAGTGTGGATATACGAGTCTTGTTTAATTGTGTCCTAGACAACAATGCCACAAATAAGTCTCTATTGATCAAATCAATTTGAGCTATTTATTTGTCATTTTATATGTTTGAGATTTTATTTATATTCAAAATATAAATTCTGTTATTTACATCCAATGTATTTATCTCAGTATCATCTTTATATATTGAAACACTTTAGTGTTCTAGAATATAAAGGTTTTATCCGCAATGGATTAAACACTGATATAGAGATAATGTCTCTAGTTAAACTAGTTACATTATAACATTTCCTAATTTAAGTACATACCCAAAGGGTAGTTCCTAAACTTAGGTATCTACGGTCGAAACAGCGACTTTCGTCCCGTTTCCAATCGCAGAGAAATCTCGGCTTGAAGCCAGTATCCAGCTCACAGCGGATTCTGAACGTCAATACATATATGTTTATGTACCACACTAAGTATTTAAAATCCAATTTTAATACTAGTAGTGAACATAACTTTGACAAATATTTTAAAGTTAGAGCCTCGCCCTTTCTTTAATTCCTTCGTGTCTTCCATATCCAAATGGTAGTCACTTTGGGATATGTCAATTATCCTTTTCAATATTTCACAAACCTTTTTGGTTTTTAGAATATCGAATGATGTGCACCTTGTGCTACATGCCCAATTGCAAACTTTGACTTTTCTCCACTAGAATAGTCAATTAATTCTCCAAGAATTATTAATTGCAATTTTAATACTTTTAAATCTAAAGATAGATTTATTATAAGTATATTAATTAAGCACTAAAGTCATCATCACATAAAAATCTTCCAAAGACTTTATGCTCTACTATTTTGCTTAATTATGGGCTTAGTCATAATAAGTTATTTTATCAAATAAATTAACCTATTATTAATTCCCAATTGAAAATTAAATCATTTAAAACATTAATCCAAGGATTATATATTTTAAATATTCAACCTTTCAATTCTTTCTTGATTTCAATAGTCCAACTATTTAATCAATTTATTAAGGTACTATTTATTATAATGATTACAATAATCCAATTATTTAATCAACTATAATTTTAATATTGATTACTATAATCCAATTATAAAATCAACTATCATTTAATTCAATTATATTGATTACTATAATCCAATTATAAAATCAACTATATATTGAATGAGTTTGTATATAGTCCATATATATATATATATATTATATATATAACAATATATATTATAAAAACAACATAAAATATTAGTCCGACTAATACTTTTGATTAATATGACGAGTAAAATAAAATGAGCGTGTTTAGCGAGTAATTGAACGAATGTTGCAAATTCAATACTTGCCTCCCACTATTTTTCGTCGAGCCTCTAACCCTCTGTGGAGTACTACTCGGGAAACCGTGTTTCCTAGTGGGCTAGGATCCCGTTAAATAACACACAACCCTGACTTTGGCCAATAAAAGCTGTATGCTATTTAACTAGGTAGATCTCTCAGATCAATTGGATCTCATCCAATTCCTAGATCCGGTTAGGTGGACATCCAAGTCCGAAACATATGTATAATGTCAATGTACCATTACATTTTCCTAACCATATCCTCCGAATCATTTAGGCCTTGGCTTTGGCCAAACACAAACCTAATGATTCCAGTTAAGCGGGACCCATTGACGAGGAAAGTTTCGTAATCAATGTCATTGGACAAAAAGTGATCTGACTTTGGTCAATAAAAATCACGATTTGGACAAGACACCGATATGCAACAAAACTCTCATGATTCAAGTACATCCTTGATTGACAAAGGTCTTGACTTTGGTCAAAAAAACCAATGCCAACTTCGGATCTTGAACAAGAATCATTCAATGGAAGGATATTTGCTTAATATAAAACGAGGGTTTTTCGCGTGCAAATTGGCTACCAATTTAATTATCTTTGTTAGGTCTCATCATCATACACCCTTAAACATGCATTCTAAATACATAATAAAGCGAGTATGAAATAAAATAATAATGATATGCGGATGGATACTTAACACATTGATCCTAGATCAAATCTCTCCCTTTCTCACTCAAGCTAGCACTTGTACTACTTCTACCCGTTACACTACACTTCTAAAGAAACCTCATATACATAGAGGGGAATAGGTGAGAAGAGAATACAAAGAGAAAGAAGGTGATAAGGCTGGACACGCAGGTCCAATTTAATAAATCGAATTTATTACAACAATTTCTAAAATTGCCCACCCGACTAGTATCCATCCGATATGCATTATTCATTCAACACAACCACGTATTCACACACACAAGCATGCTATCAATCAATCTAATCAAATTAATTAATCTGATAATTAAGTGATCATCCAATGTTCAAACAACGATTTGATTTTGTTCGAGTCAAACTCGTTTTTGCGAATAAGTACTCAAAGTACGAATTCATGAATTAAATTAAACTACATCATTAAATCTAATTTAACATGTATTTAATACTAATTCACTATTCAATTCCAAATTAATATTGCACTTTAAATTAATAAACCTTTTACGATTTAAATTCCAAATCTAATCGTAACGGGTCTCAAAGACCGATTAACGTCCAACGTCAATTTAATTTAAGTCTAATGGGCTTCAATTAATTTCTTTAGGCATGGGCTTCGGCAACCAAAGCCCAATAGTGGAATCACCCAAAATGCCTTAGAAATCAATTTCGCCCATTAGGCCCAATTAAACTTTAAAGGTTCATTAGTCGCAATTGGGCTTTATGGTTAAGGTTTTGGGCCCAATTGGATCCAATCCACTTGGCCTAAACCAAACTTGATAATCAAGCCCAAAAGGCCCAATTACAACATTAAATTCTAATTTCCAAAATTAGGCCCAAAATTAAATCCAAAAATCCAATTTTCACAAATTTAATTACCAAAAGTGCATTATATGATTAATCGACTAAATCGATATTTCCGAAGCACCAAATTAGTCCAATTAATCATGCTTAATTCATTATTACATGTCAAACACACATAATGAAAAATCAAACCCATTTACATGCTTTCATGCTCTCGGCCAAGGAGTGATTTCATGTCCATTCGGTTTCAATCCAATTAATCCGCAATCGACATTAAATACATATCCCGAATGATTTTCATACATCCAATTATCAAAATCAAAAATTTCCAAGACAACACTAGGGCATATCCAATTCGGCCAACACATGGAATTTAGGGTTTTGTTCAATTCAAAGTACAATCCAATTGACATTAAATTAACATCATCCTACATGATTTTAACTCATCCAATGAATTAAAATCACAAAATTCCAATGATTCAAAATCAATTTTGCATTCGGCCAAGGCATATAATTTGGGGAAAAATAATTCCAAATCATTTTTCATCAAATTAGTCCAACCAAAATGAATTTAAACATGTTATAAGCATACTCAAACAAACAATTCATTCAAATCATGCTCAACAAACATTTACCCAAATTTTAAACCCTACAAATTTCATGCTTGCAACATAAGCTCTTGATGCCATTGTTGGTTTTCTATAAGGTCCCAAGATCAAACAAGACATGAAATTATGTGTGAACACATCAACGGAGGTAGCGGAATACTCACATTGATCGGTTGAGTCGATTTGGAGACGATTCAAGCCCAAAACGCGCACTGCCTTTCAAGCTCACTGCATGCAGTCCACTGCCCTGCAAAACAGAAAATTGGGTGAAGAAACGGAGCTCCAATCTTCGTCGGATGGATCCCGTCTCATGGGGGAACCTCCCTACCACCTTCGCAAGACTCGTAGTGTGCTAGCACTTGCGGTTTCACCATGAAACCCAACTCTTGCTCCCCTAAACTCACGCCCAAACTGGTTCAAAACCAGTGAAGAAATGGCCACCATTACCGTGAGAGGAAGAGAGAAATTTTGAGAGAAAAATGTGTTATGTTAATTAAAATGATTTACCAAAAATCAATTTATATTTATGCCATAATTTATTAAATTAATAATAAATTTATGACACAACACATGCAATAGCTTAGAGTGTCAAACACTCAATTTCCATGCAATAACATTGAGTGCATTGTACACTATCTACATGCAAAGCATTAGAATGACATGTGTCATGTGGGCCCCACACGTTTCCAAATGAAAGTGGGCCCACGTGCACTCACGCGTTCGGGTTCGATATTTCCGAAATACCGAGCTTACGTCGCGACGTTAATTCAATCGAATTTAAATAAATAATTACGCCTGGCGAAATTATTATTTACGTCGCTAACGAATTAATTCTGAATTAACTCGTTTGCCCGAATTAAAATCTAATTTTAATTCCGCGTCGAAATCTAATTTCGTTTAATATATCGAATATATTAATTCATCGATTAATTCCAAATTAATCGTTCTCTCTCTCTTTAGACGACATTTTTATCCCGGATAAAATATCTCCGTTATTAATCCTAGATTAATTTTCTCTCTCTTCTATTATATCCCAGATTATTCAAGAGTGCGAGTTGTGCGTCATCGGTGGATTATCGGGAAGCGACCCATGAGATCCCCGGATAATCTGGCAGTAAATACGGTCGTCGGAGTATCCGAATCACGTACGTACCAAGTACTACGTTCTACTACCGATTTACGAGACAAGGTCGACTCCTAGCAAAGCACCAAGTCTTCCCAGGTTCTCCGGACATATTCATCAAAGAATATCTAGATCTGTATCAAGCGTAGTATACATTGTATTGTGCATATTGGCCCAGTATCGGATAATCACGTGCTAGGGCTGGGGCTGGATAAGTGTCTGCCCCGTCCGAAACACATATCGGATGTCTGGTAACTAGTCTCTATAATCGGATATTCATGACCTGGTCATAATATCACGATTGGATGCGCATCACTTTAAGAGCCCTAATACCGTATCCTGCGTGACATCATCTCCATTATGACTGGAGTGACACTTCCATCTCGACATCACATCCAATACACTACGATTCCTGATAAACCCAGAAGAGGTGAACACAGAACCAGTTAAGATCCCCCACCACCAAAACCAAAGTTTACCGATTGTCGTAAGTATTAGCGATGTAAGTCTCAGGTTAAGACTATACACACCTACCTTGATTTCGGCCTCCCATAGACACCTAGTCATAATACCAATGGGATTCCGAAGGGTCTATCCAGAGCGAAGCTGTTTCCCGTACCATCGGTGAAACACGACCTCCTATCGCACTTGCACAGTATCCAATACTTATATATATGAGAACTATGCCGTTGTGCCCTCACAACGCGCACAAGTGCAATACTAGCCTATTCCGCATTATCGATGTCCCAGTCTCGATAATACTACGGCTAGGGATATTTAATGATTAATCCTTCGTGGACTGATACTGTCTCATATCATCTCAATCCAGGAACTAATCATAGGGACCTCTCTTCATTTATATATCTAAGGTGATCTAATCACAAATGACGAGAGTGCAATTTCCTTGTTACATAGTTAATTTGCTACAACAACACAATGATATGTGCAAATAGTGACGCTATGGGTCATTTTGTCCAACAGTATGTTTGCCGTTATGATAACCTATTTCAAAGCATGCAAACTTAGATAGGATTTACTTTGATGAATGCAACTAGATCTAAATTACTATTGAGCATATCTATTTTTCGTAGACACAAGTTAAATTATTGAACAAATCCGTTCATTACATGGCATAAATAAGGACCATTCCGAACCCAACGGTTGGAGGTCTTCCTTGCGAGGGGTGAGGTGCGGCCTTAAATCATTTTTCTTGGTTCACAATGAAAACCGGGGGCGACTCCATTTATTCTCCGATTTAGTCCCTCGCGGGATACTCCGTACTCCCGACCAGGCCGCAAGCCCGGAACATCGTCGTCCATTTCTGTGTCCTACACCAATCATTATAAGATATAAACTCGTCCCAGTTTAAATGGCCCAACAAGTTCGTATCTTGTGACGAGAAGTCCAAATGGATTCAAATGATAATGGTCTCAAACACAAGCATAAGGGGTAGCTTCTATAGGATATATGACTATGGTTCATATGTGGGCTTATAATGGTATGGATAAAGGCTCCCCCGGCTAAGGGTTGCTCATAACTAGGTCTCCCCCACTCAAGAGTTCGAGCGACCAAATGAGCGCACCTTTTTTATACCCTAAGGTACGTGCCAACGAGTGATGATCATCACATAACAATCCGCTGCCTTGAGTGAAAATGACTTAACGATTCATGACGCCATCGGGGTAAAAAGGGGTATGCAAAATATATGAGACTTGGGTAACTAAAGTAAAAACCACAGTGTAGGCACTGCATTTTTGCATATAAGTCAGGATGATGAGCCTCGTACGGAGGCACTACCCTTTAAGTTGCGGAAGTCACAGGAGAACAGACTTCGGAAGGGAAAAGTCAGAAATCAGTACCTTGTTGGATTTAATTCGTTTGCTTAGCTTTGGTTTGCTCGTTGGACCTCTATTTTAAAGCTTATCTTTAGCCCAAAACCCCCGCAAGCCACACACCAAGCCACACATCAAGCCACACGCCTAAGCCCACCAAAAAAACCCAAACAAATGCCCAAGCCCACCAAAAAGAACCCAAACAACACGCCCATCTCATCCAATAATAAATCCACACATTAAATACATGTTGAAATCAAATCAAATCACCTTCCCGAATTAAAAGAATCAAATTAAGTCACATTCCCGAATTAAAAGAATCAAATCAAATCAAATTAAGTCACATTCCCGAAACAGCTTCGCTCTGGATAGACCCCCTCGGAATTCCATGGTAGTATGACTATGTGTCTATGGATGTCCGAAATCAGGGTAGGTGTATTTTGTCTTAACCAGAGACTTACAACCGCTAATATTTGCGACAATCAATATACTGTGGTTTTAGGTCGTCCAGGGCTTTAAACAGATTCTGTGTACGCCTCTGCTGGGTATATTGAGAATCGTAGTGTGTTGAGTCTGATGTCAAGACGGAAGTATCACCTCCAGTCATAGTGGAGATGATGGTCACGTAGGATACGGAACTAGTTCTCTTATGTACTGGCAGTCATCAGAATAAAATGACTAGGTCATGTTTATCCGATTATAGAGACTGTTTACACCGAGATCCGATATGTGCTTCGTACGGGCAGACACAATTCCAGCGCCCAGGTCTAGCACGTGACATCCGATACTGGATCAAGATAAGCAATCTACTACGTATACTACGTCTGATATAGATCATCAAAGATGTAACTATACCATAATTTTAGAATACACAAGAACCACATAAGTCTGAGAGAGTCAGAAAACAACCTGGGTTATGGGTTTCTAATCTCGCCTCATAAAGATGTCAATCTTATTGAGAAATACGAACTGACTACGTATGAGGAAGTGATACAAGTTATCGACTCCCTATTATGGCAAAGTGCCATATATCTAAATGGATTCCATGTATACTAACTATGTTTTGGACACTAGTTACTGTACCGCAAGGCATTGTGCCTGTTGGTACTATATAAGTCTTTCAAGGAAGACATTCATGGAAGGCAACATACAACGTACAAAGCTAGGCTTGTAGCGGAAAGTATCATTATCAACATTGTGTCGATTACGACGAAACCTTTTACCTGTTGTGCCATGGTAAATCCATTTGGATAATGCTTGCTGATGCTGCATGTTTCATTTATGAAATGTGGCAGCTGAATGCCAAAATCGCATTCCTTAACAGAAACTTTTTGGACGATGTTTACAACATCCTGACGGTTTTTATCGTACAAAACTAGCAAACAAGGTTTGCAGGTTATTCGATCCATAGATGGATTGAAGCAAGCATAGCGTTCTTGGAATTATCATTTTGATGTAATCATAATAGTATATGATTTTAATTCAAAATGAAAATGATTCTTGTGTATATATAAGGAGGTTAGTGGGAGTACACTGAAAGTGA
>SKCR01013179.1:0-21069 GCA_019454045.1 Zanthoxylum bungeanum
GGGACAAAGATTTAAGGCCGCACTCACCCCTCGCAAGGGAAGACCTCAAACCGTTGGGTTCAGAATGGTCCCTTACTTATGTCACTTGTAATGAAAGGAATTATGTAATAATTTAATCAAGCTTAAGTAACACTTATTTCTAAGAGTATCATGCTTCTAAATTCTCATGTGTAAAATAAAACTTATGTACGCATTTCACATATATCTTACATTAAATTTGCATGCTTAACGTATATCAAGATAACAACTAACATACAACTTTACTTGCATATCACATTCAGGAAAACACAAGCACACATATTAACCATACAAGCACACATGTTAACCATACAAGCACACATATGGGCACTTTTCCAAGCGGTACGTGGAATTGTAGCCCAAGTATAGACCGCACTACCGTCCATTCGGAATCGGCTACGGAATTTACGTCTGGGTTTCCATCCGATATACCGCAAGAAATAATACTCAAATGTTATCATGACACAAGCATATGAATTGTAATACATCAACATATTTGCATTTATACATGTGGAGATAGCTACTAGGAAAACTATGCATGAAATCTAATGAAAAAGACTCAGTTCAGTGTGTGTCGCGTTCGTGTAGCGTTCGTAAACGCGTTCGAACGGAAATGAAACAGAATGCTCACGTTCGAGTAGCGTTCGTAAACGCATTCGAACGGAAATGAAACAGAATGCTCACATTCGAGTAGCGTTCGTAAACGCGTTCGAATGGAAATGAAACAGAATGCTCACGTTCGTATGGCGTTTGTTAACGCGTTCGAACGTAGATGAGACATAATGCTCACGTTCGTATGGCGTTTGTTAAGGCGTTCAAACGGAAATGAGACCTGACACATGATAAGGCAAAAACACATGCGCGTTTGAGTTGCGTTCGTAAACGCGTTCGAACGGGAAAAGACCTGATGCATGAAATGGGACGCAATACATAAACACAAAATAGAAGGGCGCGGCGAAGTACTGCCATAAAGGTGACCTTTTGGGCTCTTGATCTCTCAAAGAGAGGACCTTTAGACCAACATACTAAGCCCATGCGCGTCACATCACACATACAAGAATAAAACCAATCATATCAACCAAGTATGCCCGATTGAACACATCTGACATCCAATCTGAACACACATCAACCGGCGCGGCAAAGCATCGTGGTAACGGTTTTAACCCCTCCCCATAAGGGATCTTTCATTCCACTTACTAAGCCCATGCGCTTGATTGAACCATACATAAAATAAACTCAATAACATCAAACTAAGTATGCCGATTGAACGTATCTCGCATCCAACCGAACACACATCAACCGGCGCGGCGAAGTAGTAGTCACAAAGGTGGCCTTTTCGGCTCTTTGTCTCCCAAATGGAAGACCTTTGAACTAACTCACTAAGCCCATGCGCTTGGTTGAATCATGCATAACTAAACAACATATTGAATTCAAGTAAAGAAAACTAAATAAACAAAAGCAACACAACAAAAGAAAGATGGTGCCGTTTACCCATGCGGTACGTGGAGTTGTGGCCCGAGTACAGATCATATTACCGTCCATTCGGAATCGGCTATGAAATTTATGTCCGGGTTTCCATCCGATATACCGCGAGAGTTGACACATCTCTCATTCATCCATCGATACCCACAACATACATCATACACACAACGGATACCACAAATACAGAAAATATAATCAAAATAAATGACCAGAAAATAAAATGAGAATAAGTGTGAAAGATACCCTCAGGCCTAACCTTTTAAGCCGTCTCTCGGACTCGCGTTCCACGGAAATCGAAAGGGGGTAAAGCTCCGCAACTTTCTGGTCCACTGGTTCAACGTCCTAGCTCACTGCTTCGCTGTTTTGCTTACGATTCGAACTCTGTTCTGCTCCTATTCGGCTTCTGTCTTGCTGCTCACTGCACGGGCCACCTGTTTTAACGTTTTCAATAAAACTATTCCAAGTTTGTGTGGGTTCTTAGTGCAATTATATGTGATTATTTTTAAGATTATCTATGCAGTTTTTATGTTACTATTTTTTAAGGATTTGGGCTACTGTTTTAAGGTAATCTAGGAGGTTGTTTAGGCGTGTTTTAGGATTCGGCTAAGGGTGAGTTTGGTGCTTTAGATTCGGCTATGGGGGTGGTTGTAGGTGCTTTGGATTCGACTATGGAGGGTGGTGACTTGTGGTGGTTTCTTTGTTTTCTTTCTTGTGTATGTGTGAAGTGTTTTCTCTTTTGTTTAGTCTTGGGTGTGTAGAGAGAGTCTAGAGAGATTTCGAGAGAGTTTGGGTGTGAATTATATGTCCAGGAGAGGATAGCTTTGGTTAGGGGTTGTTTATATAGAGAAGGGTTAGGGTGACAAGGAAGGGATTTTGTGCATTTAATTAGGATATGATTTAGTTTTAAACAAGGAAATCAAAGGATTGAGGGGGGGACAAAATATTTTAATTTAGGAAGTTGCAATATTTAAATTGGTGTATATCTTATTGAATTAGGAAGTCAAATATGTGATTGGCTTTAATTGGTTAAGATTGATTTTAATTAGGCAAATCTTCTTTTTAATTTTAGTATATAATATATTTGATTTATTTATATTAGGCATGATTTTATTTTATGTTTTATTTAATTGGTAAATGATTTAAATATTTTATTTAATGTTTAATATTTATTTATTTAATTTGGGATGTGTTTTATGGGCTTTGGGGAGCTAAACGGGCTGGGGTATGAGGCTAGCAGCAAAACCAGAATTACCGGCTCTGTTCGAACGCCTCCTCGCACGCGGCACGAACGTCCGAAATCTGCACGAGGTTCGAACGAAGTAACGAACGCAGCACCAACGAAGACAGTGAGCTTGTTTATCCTGAATTTCCCCTTCCGATATCCGTTTCCCGCGGCGTTCGTGACTCAAAAGGTAGTGCCTCCAAATGAGGCTCATCATCGGGTTTCACATGCGAAAATGCAATGCCTACAGGGTGTTTGTTACAAATGTGCAGGCTGGAATTGCAATACTCGTTTTCGTTCTTTAGGAATGGTGTCTGATAATCGCGAAGATAAAATCAAATTCATTAGGGATGGCTTGAGTAAGGAGTCTGTAGATGATATATCTTCAAATCTTGAGACGCATCCCAGTGGATATGTTCATATAGCCATTCGTAAATTGCATACACAATTCCAAAAAGAAAGACAACAATTAAGTCTCGGGAATCTGACCCAGAAATACCCTGTTTGCCAATTTATAAGAAAATTAGATGGTAAGCTTGTCCCTGACGCATAGACGTCAATTAAGCCGTAAATAATTGTAAATATTATATCTCTTTTTCTTTTCCTAATAATTGTAATTTTTGTTGTTGTTTTCTTTTATTTTCTCCGACAGGATCCATACCTTTTTTACTATCACGATTTATTTTACTGTTAACTAATAATTGTCATTTGGCAGGTACTAGTGCTATTGTTTTACTCACCCTTTTCAGGTGTTATAAATTCAACTCATCATTGTACTTTTGAAGACATCCAGGGTAAAACATGGAAGCCACTTCAAGAAGACGAGTAGAAAACATCTGTGTGTTAAGACGGGTAAAACTAGCTTTGTTGATTTTTGCAACAAAATCAAAGAGAAGAAGAATGAAGCTCACGCCCAAATGGAGGCTTCTAGGGTTTCATGTTTTGTTCCAAGTGTTAAGAAGTTAAGAGAGAGAGAGAAAGGCTTTTAGGTTTTGTTAAAGGGTTTTACCCTTTTACCCAAAACCATGTAGTTGGGGGTTTTGGTTTCACCTAAACCAAGTGGTTGGAAAGTAAGTGGTTTTGGCATAAATGCCAACCACTTTCCAACCACCACTTCACATGTGTGACATGTGTGAAGTGGGCCCCACCATTTTTGAATTCAAAACTCAAAATGTCTCTATGAATATTTGCCGCGACGCGGTTCCGTTTAATCCGATTAAACGAACTTTCGTCGCTAAATAATTAAATCTAATTTAATTAAATGACGATGCCTCACAAATATATTACGAACGTCGTTTATGAATTAATCCTAAATTAATTCGTTCGTTCGTATTAAAGTCCAACTTTAATTTCGTAACGAAATCCAATTCATATTAATATATCCGATATATTAATTTTAGCCCATACGAATAAATTAAATAGAAAAATCAAATTTAACTATTAAATTTATTTTGCCGATTAATTCCAAATTAATCGTGTTCTCTCTTTTCTGAACACATTTAATCCCAGATTAAATAATACCTCAATTAATCCCAGATTAATTTTCTCCATCTTAATTAATCCCAGATTAATTCTCTCTCTTAATTAATTCCAGATTAATTCTAATTTAAATCAACTGTCATCGGTGAATCTTTGGGAAGCGACCCAAGAGATCCCTGGATATGTTGGCAGTAAATACGGTCATCAGATTATCCGAATACGTGCGTACCTCGTACCACGTGCTTACCGATTTACAAGACATGGTTGGCTTCTAGCAAAGCACCGTGCCTACCCAATTCTCCAGAAATATATTCTTACTGGAATATATAATCTATGTCAGGCGTAGTATACGTAGTATTGCGTATGGCGATCCAGTATCGGATGTCACATGCTAGGCCCGGGGCTGGAATGTGTCTGCCCCGTACGAAGCACATGTCGGATGTCTGGTAACTAGTCTCTATAATCGGACATACATGACCTAGTCATAATATCCCGATGACTGCAGTACTTAAGAGCACTAGTACTGTATCCTACGTGACATCATCTCCACTATGACTGGAGTGATACTTTCGTCTTGACATCACACCCAATACACTACGATTCTCGATATACCCAGCAGAGGCGTACATAAAACCTGTTAAAGCCCTGGACGACCAAAACTAAAGCATACCGATTGTCGCAAGTATTAGCGATGCAAGTCTCAGGTTAAGACCAAATACACCTACCCTAATTTCGGACTTCCATAGACACATAGTCATACTACCAATGGAATTCCGAGGGGTCTATCCAGAGCGAAGCTGTTTTCCGTACCATCGGTAAAACACAACCTCCTATCACACTTGCATGAGTATCCTATACCCAAATATATGAGAACTATGCCGTTATGATCTCACATAACGTGCACAAGTATAATACTAGTTTATTCCGCATTATCGATGTCCAATCTCGATAATACTACGACTAGGGATATTTAATGATTAATCCTTCGAGGACTGATACTGTCTCATATCATCTCAATCCAGGAACTAATCATAGGGACCTTCTTTATTTATACATCTAGGTGATCTAATCACAAATGATAAGAGTGCAATCTCCTTGTCACATAGTTAATTTGTACAACAACACCAGGAACTAATCAATCCAGGAATAAACTAGTATAATACTAGTTTATCCGCATTATCGATGTCCAATCTCGATAATACTACGACTAGGGATATTTAATGATTAATCCTTCGAGGACTGATACTGTCTCATATCATCTCAATCCAGGAACTAATCATAGGGACCTTCTATTATTTATACATCTAGGTGATCTAATCACAAATGATAAGAGTGCAATCTCCTTGTCACATAGTTAATTTGTACAACAACACCATGATCTGTACAAATAGTGACGCTATGGGTCATAACTGTCCAACAATCTCCCACTTGGCCTATAGCCAGTCACTCGAGTGTCTTACACCCGAACTATGTACGGTTCACTCAAACTGCTGAGGAAAGATTTTCTTCAGTCGATTTGTATGATTATCGTCTGATGCAATTTATTCGATCATCACATCGCCAGGATGTATGATCCGAACGTATCAGATGAATAGTAGAAGTATATATCTTGATCGTTGATGAGACCATTAATTCTTTAGCTTGTGTTGACGCCTAGCTCAGCTGCTAACAGAACTATATCTAATCTAATTAGATTTATTGTCGACCCAAATGGCTTCTATTGCTGCCTCAGCAGTAGCAATAACCCGCATTTGTTGTTTATTAGATAACATCATCTTGCTTGGAAGATTTCCAGCTTATTGTACCGTTATTCAAACTGTATAGTACCGTTTAGCGACTTAAAGTCATTTTTATCGGTTAGGAAACTTGCCGCTGTGATCCCAGTCACTTTAAGTTCTCCTTCTCCATAGATTAAGACATCATCCTTAGTTCTCTAAGATACTAACGGATGTTCTTAATATCAATACAGTGACTATCACTTGGATTGACCTGTTTGTTAATCCATATGCTCAAAGCATATGAGACACCAGGTTGCGTACATTTTTCAATGTACGAGTTCTCGGATAGTGTTAACAACTTTAAATCTATCCCAGTAGATCTTTATTCCTACAATAAAGGTTGTTTCTCCAAAAATTCTACGGAGAGTTTTCCTGAAAAAGCCAATCTTTCACCGATTATAATATGGGAATATCATTTCCAAGAAATGACATATCATCATTATTTAGGACATCATTGTCAGTGCGCTCCCACTAACCTCCTTATAACACAAAGAATCATTGCGTTTGAATCAAATCATACACCATTATGATTACATCAAATGATAGTTCCAAGAACCTAATGTTTGCTTCAATCCAAACATGGATCGAATAACCTGCAAACCTTGTTTGCTAGTTTTGGTACGACAAAACCGTCAGGATGTTATAAACATCCTCCAAAAGGTTTCCTTTTCAGGAAAGTGATTTTTCGTTCAGCTGCCATATTTCATAAATGAAACATGCAGCATCAACAAGCATTTTCCAAATGGATTTTTCCATGGAAACAGATAAAAGGTTTCGTTGTTATCGACATAATGTTGATAACGATGCTTTTTCGCTACAAGCCTAGCTTAGTACGTTGGTATATTGCCATCCATGTATGTCTTCCTTGAAGACTTATATAGTACCAATAGGCACAATGCCTTGCGATACAACAACTGTAAGAGTTTAATCAAGTCCACAAGATCACAAAACATGCATAAAAACGACATATGAACACATCAAAGGAGGTGGCGGAATCAACTCACATTGAATTTCGGTTTTGATGTTTGAAGAACAAGGTGCGTTTTTGAGCTCCCTCCAAGCTCGGCAATGGCTTCCAAATGCAGTGGGCTGTGCGGTTTTGGACTGGTTTGGAACCTCCATTTTCGGCCATTGAAGACCACCATTGAAGCTCAAAGCTTCAAGCTTCCTTGCTCAAAGAAGAAGCTTCCCTATCACCTATGTATGCCTCAAGGTGTGCTAGCACTAAGTTTGAAACAAAATCAAATCTTGTTTCTCATTCTTCTCGGCAGAACCAGAAGAAAAAAAACGAGAGAGGAAGAGATGAAAACGGCTTGAAGCCAGAGAGAAAAGGGAGGGAAGAAGAAGACCGTGAGTCTTGCATGTGGAGAGAGAGAGAGGACCGAATGTGTGTGTATAAAAAGTGAAAAGAAAAAGCATTTATATTTATTCATTTATTTTCCAAAAATAAATAAAACAAATATATATATTCAAACCTTTTCATATTCCATCACTTTTCATATCACATCTATTCACTTTAATAAAGTGACAACATGTCATATCACATCACTCAAAGTGACAATTGATTTGACGCATGATGTGACAAACGATTTGACGCTTGATGTGACTCGCGTGCCGCGTTCGAATTCGAAATGCGAACGCGCTCGCAATCACTCTCGGGCTCGGGTTCGCTAATTCCAAATTAACGAATTTTCCGTCGCGTCGTAATTAAATGATTACGCCTAGCGAAATCACTATTCACGTCGCTAACGAATTAATTCTAAATTAATCCGTTCGCCCGAATTAAAATCTAATTTTAATTCCGCGTCAAAATCCAATTTCTAATAATATATCGAATATATTTTTTTATCGATTAATTCCAAATTAATCGTTCTCTCTCTTTTAATAATATTTTATCCCAGATAAAATATCTCCGCAATTAATCCAAGATTAATTTTCTCTCTCATCGAATTAATCCCAGATTAATTAAAGTGCGCGAGTCATACGTCATCGGTGAATCTTCAGGAAGCGACCCATGAGATCTCCGGATATGTTGGCAGTAAATACGATCGTCGGACTGTCCGAACACGTAAGTACCTCGTACTACGTTTATATCGATTTACAAGACAAGGTGGCTTCTAGCAAAGCGCCATGCCTACCCAATTCTCCAGAAATATTCTTACAGGAATATATAGATCTGTATCAAGCGTAGTATACCGTAGTATTGTGTATATCGGCCCAGTATCGGATAATCACGTGCTAGGGCTGGGGCTGGATAAGTGTCTGCCCCGTCCGAAACACATGTCGGATGTCTGGTAACATAGTCTCTATAATCGGATATACATGACCTGGTCACAATATCCTGATTGGTTGCGCAACACTCAAGAGCACTAGTACCGTATCCTGCGTGACATCATCTCCAAATGACTGAAGTGATACTTCCATCTTGACATCACACCCAATACACTACGACTCTCTGATAAACCCAGAAGTGGTGTACACAGAACCGGTTAAAGCCCCCTACCACCAAGACCAAAGTTTATCGATTATCGTAAGTATTAGCGATGCAAGTCTCAGGTTAAGACTATACACACCTACCTCGATTTCGGCCTCCCATAGACACATAGTCATAATACCAATGGGATTCCGAGGGGTCTATCCAGAGCGAAGCTGTTTCCCGTACCATCGGTGAAACACGACCTCCTATCGCACTTGCATAAGTATCCAATACTTATATATATGAGAACTATGCCGTTGTGCCCTCACAAACGCGCACAAGTGCAATACTAGCCTATTCCGCATTATCGATGTCCAGTCTCGATAATACTACGGCTAGGGATATTTAATGATTAAACCTTCGGGGATTGATACTGTCTCATATCATCTCAATCCAGGAACTAATCATAGGGACCTCTCTTCATTTATATATCTATGGTGATCTAATCACAAATGATGAGAGTGTAATTTCCTTGTCACATAGTTAATTTGTACAACAACACCGTGATCTGTACAAATAGTGACGCTATGGGTCATATTATCCAACAATCTCCCACTTGGCACATAGCCAGTCACTCGAGTGTCTAACACCCGAACTATGTACAATTCGCTCAAATTGCTGAGGAAAGGTTTTCGTCAGCGGATTTGCTTAATTATCGTCTGACGCGATTTACACGATCATCACATCGCCACGATGTATGATCCGAACGAATCAGATGATATAGAAGTATATATCTGGATCGTCGATGAGACCTTTAATTCTTTAGCCTGTGCTGACGCCTAGCTCAGCTGCTAACAGAACTATATCTAATCTAATTAGATATATTATCGATCCAAATGGCTTCTATTGCTGCCTCAGCTGCAGCAATAATCCGCATTTGTTGTTAATTCGGCAACAGTTATCTTGCTCGGAAGATTTCCAGCTTACTGTCCCAGTGTTCAAACTTTATAGTACCGCAGTATTTACCGGTTTGGAAACTTGCAGCAGTGATCCCAGTCACTTCAAGTTCTCCATCTCCATAGTTTAAGACAACATCTTTAGTTCTCTCAGATACTAACAGATGTTCTTAATCTTCAATCCAGTGACTATCACTTGGATTGTCCCGATTGTGACTCCATATGCTCAAAGCGTATGAGACACCAATACAAGTACATTTTAAATGTACAATTTCTCAGAGAGTGTTTCCAACTCCAAATCTAGCCCAGTAGATCTTTATTCCTTGAATAAAGGTTGTTACTCCCCAGAATTCTACGGAGAATTTCTTATGAAAGAATATCTATGAAAGCCAAGCTTTCATCTATGGGAATTTCATCGTCAGTGCCCTCTCCCACTAGCCTCCTTATATACACAAGAATTATTTCGTTTTGAGTCAAATCATAAACTATTATGATTATTTCAAAACGTCAGTTCCAAGAACCCTATGCTTGCTTCAATCCAAACATGGATTGAATAATCCGCAAACCTTGTTTGTCGGTTATACAAAATCGTCAGAATGTTGTAAACATTCTCCAAAAGGTTTCCTTTTCAGGAAAGCGATTTTGATTTATAACTGACATATTTCACAAATGAAATATACAGTTATCAACAAGCATCTTCAAAAATGGATTTACCATGGCAACAGGTAAAAGGTTGAACCGTTATTAACACAATGTTGATAACGATACCTTTCCGTCAAAAGCCCAGCTTTGTACGTTGGTATGTTGCCTACCATGTATGTCTTCCTTGAAGACGTTTAATGTACCATAGGCACAATGCCTCGTGGTACAACAATTAGTATCCAAAATAGTCGTTAAACATGGAATCCATTTTCGACTCATGGCACTTTGCCATAATAGGGAGTCGATACCTTGTATCACTACCTCATACGTAATCAGTTGGTGTACCTTAAAAGATTAACATCTTTATGAGGTGAGATCAGAAACCCATACCCCAGGTTGTTTTCTGACTCTCTCTGATCTACGCGTTTTCTTGTGTATTTTAAGATTAATGGTATAGATTCATCATTGATGAACTATTTGTGTTCCATTAAGGACTTCGTGCTTTGAATAGTATTACTCTGATTTTCATCGAGTATCACTATCCTCCCACTGACCACTGCATATCGGTATTCCTCTCAGGAAAACCGCATGGTGAGCAACAATCACATTGTTCTCATGTGGGATTTATAAGTACTATACTTATGGTTTCCCTTAGGATAACCTATGTTGGCACTAATCCACTTTGGGTTCATAGTTTGGTATCATCCAAACTTTATGCCTGGCATACCCAAATTATCAGGAATGAGAAACCTCGTTTCTTTCCTGTTCATATCCTATATGATATCTGTCAAACAGATTTATATGGAACCTTATTCTAAATAAGTTTTGCACTGTTAATACATATCCTGTTTGAAGGAAATGATAGCTCAGAGCGACTCGTGATAAACCATATCATGTCCAACAAAATTCGGTTTTAGTTCGGACACACCGTCTAACTGACATGTCTCGTTTAATTGTGTCCTAGACAACAATGCCACAAAAATAAGTCTCTATTGATCAAATCAATATGAGCTATTTATTTGTCATTTTATATGTTTGAGATTTTATTTATATTCAAAATATAACTTATGTTATTTACATCTAATGTATTTATCTCAGTATCATCTTTATATAATAAAACACTCAGTGTTCTATAATATAAAGGTTTTATCCGCAACGGATTAAACACTGATAAAGAGATAATGTCTCTAGTCAAACTAGTTACATTATAACAGCTCCTAATTCAGGTACATACCCCAGGTTAGTTCCTAAACTTAGGTATCTACGGTCGAAACAGCGACTTTCGTCCCGTTTCGATTCGCAGAGGAATCTCAGCTTGAAGTCAGTATCTGCTCAAAGCAGATTCTGAATATCAATACATATATTTTATGTACCACACTAAGTATTTAAAATCTAATTTCAATACTAGCTGTGAACATAACTAAGACAAACATATTTAAAGTTAGAGCCTCGCCCTTTCTTTAATTCCTTCGTGTCTTCCATATCCAAATGGTAGTCACTTTGGGATATGTCAATTATCCTTTTCAATATTTTGGAACCTTAGGCCAAGCCTTGGGTTTTAGAATATTGAAAGGAATGTGCAGCTCGTGCTACATGCCCAATTGCAAACTTTGACTTTATATAAATAGTCAATTAATTCTCCAAGAATTATAAATTGCAATTTTAATACTTCTTAAATCCAAAATTAGATTTATGACAAGTATATTAAATTAAGCATTAAAGTCATCATCACAAAAATCTTCCAAAGATTTTATGCTCTACTTATCTTGCTTAATTTTGGGCTTAATGTATAATAAGTTATTTTATCAAATAAAGTAACCTATTATTTATTCCCAATTTGAAAATTAAATCATTTAAAATATTTTAATCCCAGATTATATTTTAAATATCCAACTTTTCAATTTCTTATCTTGATTACAATAGTCCAACTATTTAATCAACGATTAGTGGTACTATTTATTATAATGATTATAATAGTCCAACTATATAATCAAATATAATCCAAATTAATTAACCTCAATTACATTGATTACTATAATCCAATTATAAAATCAACTGTAAACTGAAATTAATTAATTCAAATATATTGATTAATATAATCCAATTATATATAATCAAGTATAATACAGTCCAACTGTTATTAAAAAACAACAATTTAAATATCAGTCTAACTAACATTTAATCTAATGACGAAATAAAATAAAATGAGCGTGTTTAGCGAGTATTCGAACGAATGTTGCAAATTCAATACTTGCCTCCCACTATTTTTCGTCGAGCCTCTAACCCTTGTCGAGTACTCGGGAAACCGTGTTTCCTAGTGGGCTAGGATCCCGTTAAATATCACACAATCTTGACTTTGGCCAACAAATTGTATGATAATTAACTAGGTAGATCTCGAAGATCAATTGGATCTCATCCAACTCCTAGATCCAGTAGGTGGACATCCAAGTCCCAAACATATATCTTATATATGCCTATACATCGAATGTATACCCTAACCTTTTTTTCCTCTGAATCAACTAGGCCTTGGCTTTGGCACAACAAACCTAATGATCCCAGTCAAGCGCGGACCCATTGACATGGAAGCTTCGTAATCAATGTCAATGGACAAGAAGTGGTCTTGACTTTGGCCAACAAACCACAACTTGGACACGACACCGATATGGAACAAAGCCTCGCGATTTAAAACACATCTTTGATGGACAAGGGCTTGACTTTGGCCAACAACCCCTGCCAATCTCGGATCTTGAGTAAGAATCACTCAATGGAAGGAAAAACGCATGATATTTAACGAGGGTTTTTCGCGTGCAAATGGCTACCAATTTATTATCTTTGTTAAGGTCTCATCATCATACACCCTTAAGCATGCATTCTAAACACATAATAAAGCGAGTATGAAATAAAATAATAATGATATGCGGATGGATATTTTACATTGATCCTAGATCAAATCTCTCACTTTCTCTCTCCCGCTAGCACTTATATTACTTCTACCCGTTACACTACACTTCTAAAGAAACCTCTTTACATGGAGGGGAATAGGTGAGAAGAGAATACAAAGAAATAGGAGATAAGGCTGGACACGCAGGTCCAATTTAATAAATCAAATTTATTACAATTTCCAAAATCGCCCAACCCGACTAAATCCATCCGATATACATTATTCAAACATCACAACCATGTATTCATACAAGCATGTTATCAATCAATCAATCAAATTAATTAATCTTGATTATTAGTGATCATCCAATGTTCAAACAAAGATTTGATTTTTGTTCGAGTCAAACTCGTATTGCAAACACGTACTCAAAGTACAATTTCTACGAATTAAATTAATTACATAATTAAATCCAATTTAATACGTATTTAATTCTAATTCATTATTTAATTCTAAATTAAATATTACACTCTTATTAACGAACCTTTACGACTTAAATTCCAAATTTAATCGCAACGGGTCTCAAAGCCCGATTAACATCTAATGTTTTATTTAATTAAAGTCCAATGGGCTTTTAATTAATTTCTATAGGCGTGGACTTTTGGTCAACTCGGGTCAAACCGAACAACCAAAATCCAATCCGGGAGTTACCCCATAAGCCTTCAAATTAATTTTGGCCCATTAGGCCCAATTAAATAATTAAGGTCCATTAAGTCATAATTGGACCTTTTGGATTCAGTTTGGGCCTAATTGGATCCAACCAATTTTGCCTAAACCCAACTTTGTTACAACAAAGCCAAAAGCCCAATTACAACCAACAAGCCCAATTTCCAAAATTAAGCCCAAATTAATTAACTTATAAAATTCCAAATTTCACAATTAATTAACCTAAGTGTAATACACAATCAATTACCCAATTAACATTTCTAAAATATCAATTAGCCTAATTAATCATGCACTTTAACAACCAAATAGTGTCCAACACAATTCAATCAAATCAAACCCAATTAACATGCTTTCAAGTCTCGGCAATTAGGGGTTTTTCAATTCGATTCGGTTTCAATCCAATTGAGTCCACAATCATAATTTCCCAAATCAATTCAATCATCCAATGAATTAAAACAACAAAATCACAAAGAATTTAATGTTCTTTAAAATCGGCCAAGCCACTTTAAAAGGGAAAAATGTTCCAAATCAAAATCAATCCAATTGAACTTCAAAACAACATTAACCAATTGTTTTAAGTCATCCAATGATCAAACAAAACAAAATTACCAAGACATTAGGTTCTTCCAATTTTCGGCCAAGCCTCCAATTTGGGGAAAATTGAATCCAATCCAATTTCATGAAATTGATCACACACAATCTCAATTAAACATGTTCTAAGCATACTTAAACATCCAATTCAATTAAAACATGCTTAAACACATTTTGCCCAATTTCAAGTTTCAAATTCAACCTAAGAATTGGGGAAAATTGATCTAATCCAATTTTCTTGAAATTGATCATGCACAACTTCAATTCAACCTCATTCAAGCATAATGCATCAAACAATTCAACCAAATCATGCCTAAATCGAGTTTACCCAAATTAAAGTTTTGACCAAAATTTGCAAATTGGGGAAAATCAATCCAATGATTTTTTTGTCAAATTGATTACATATATCTCAAATTAGATCATATATAAGCATTCTTACACAATCAATTTGTCAGAATCAAGCCAAAATCAAAAAGCCCCAAATTTGCCAAGAACCCTAATTTCGGATTTCATGCATCAATGGCTCTGATACCAATGTAAGAGTTTAATCAAGTCCACAAGATCACAAAACACATAAAATAAAAAGAAATATGAAAAGGACATCAAAGGAGGGAGGTGGCGGAATCAACTCACATTGAATTTCGGTTTTGATGTTTGAAGAACAAGGTGCGTTTTTGAGCTCCCTCCAAGCTCGGCAATGGCTTCCAAATGCAGTGGGCTGTGCGGTTTTGGACTGGTTTGGATCCTCCATTTTCGGCCATTGAAGACCACCATTGAAGCTCAAAGCTTCAAGCTTCCTTGCTCAAAGAAGAAGCTTCCCTATCACCTATGTATGCCTCAAGTGTGCTAGCACTAAGTTTTGAAACAAAATCAAATCTTGTTTCTCATTACTTCTCGGCAGAACCAGAAAAAGAGAGAGAAGAGAGAAAAAGGAGAGAGAGAGAGATGAAAAAGGAAAAGATTGAAGGCGAGAGAGAAGAGGGAAAAGGGAGGGAAGAGGGAGAAGAAGAACGTGAGTCTGGCCATGTTGGAGAGAGAGAGGACCGAATGTGTGTAAAAAAGTGAAAAGAAAAGCAATTTATATTTATCATTTATTTTCCAAAAATAAATAAAACAAATATATAATTCAAACCTTTTCATATTCCATCACTTTTCATATCACATCATTCACTTTAATAAAGTGACAACATGTCATATCACATCACTCAAAGTGACAATTGATTTGACGCATGATGTGACAAACGATTTGACGCTTGATGTGACTCGCGTGCCGCGTTCGAATCGAAATGCGAACGCGCTCGCAATCACTCTCGGGCTCGGGTTCGCTAATTCCAAATTAACGAATTTTCCGTCGCGTCGTAATTAAATGATTACGCCTAGCGAAATCACTATTCACGTCGCTAACGAATTAATTCTAAATTAATCCGTTCGCCCGAATTAAAATCTAATTTTAATTCCGTGTCAAAATCCAATTTCAAAATATATCGAATATATTATTTTATCGATAAATCCAAAATAATCGTTCTCTCTTTTTAATATTTTATCCCAGATAAAATATCTCCGCAATTAATCCCAGATTAATTTTCTCTCTCATCGAATTAATCCCAGATTAATTAAAGTGCGAGTCATACGTCATCGGTGAATCTTCAAGAAGCGACCCATGAGATCTCCGGATATGTTGGCAGTAAATACGATCGTCGGACTGTCCGAACACGTAAGTACCTCGTACTACGTTTATATCGATTTACAAGACAAGGTTGGCTTCTAGCAAAGCGCCATGCCTACCCAATTCTCCAGAAATATTCTTACAGGAATATATAGATCTGTATCAAGCGTAGTATACCGTAGTATTGTGTATATCGGCCCAGTATCGGATAATCACGTGCTAGGGCTGGGGCTGGATAAGTGTCTGCCCCGTCCGAAACACATGTCGGATGTCTGGTAACATAGTCTCTATAATCGGATATACATGACCTGGTCACAATATCCCGATTGGTTGCGCAACACTCAAGAGCACTAGTACCGTATCCTGCGTGACATCATCTCCAAATGACTGAAGTGATACTTCCATCTTGACATCACCCAATACACTACGACTCTCTGATAAACCCAGAAGTGGTGTACACAGAACGGTAAAGCCCCCTACCACCAAGACCAAAGTTTATCGATTATCGTAAGTATTAGCGATGCAAGTCTCAGGTTAAGACTATACACACCTACCTCGATTTCGGCCTCCCATAGACACATAGTCATAATACCAATGGGATTCCGAGGGGTCTATCCAGAGCGAAGCTGTTTCCCGTACCATCGGTGAAACACGACCTCCTATCGCACTTGCATAAGTATCCAATACTTATATATATGAGAACTATGCCGTTGTGCCCTCACAAACGCGCACAAGTGCAATACTAGCCTATTCCGCATTATCGATGTCCAGTCTCGATAATACTACGGCTAGGGATATTTAATGATTAAACCTTCGGGGATTGATACTGTCTCATATCATCTCAATCCAGGAACTAATCATAGGGACCTCTCTTCATTTATATATCTATGGTGATCTAATCACAAATGATGAGAGTGCAATTTCCTTGTCACATAGTTAATTTGTACAACAACACCGTGATCTGTAAATAGTGACGCTATGGGTCATTTGTCCAACAACAAACTAGTGTCCAAACATAGTTGTTATACATGGAATCCATCGGGACTCATGGCATTTTTCAAAATAGGGAGTCGATACCTTGTATCACTTCCTCATGCGTAGTCAGTTCATATTCCTCAATAAGATTGACATCTTTATGAGGTGAGATCAGACAGAAACTCATACCCCAGGTTGTTTTCTGACTCTCTCTGACATACGTTGTTCTTGTGTATTCAAAGATTATTGGTATAGCTTCATCCTTGATGAACTGTTTGTGTTCCACTAAGAACTTGGTGCCTTGAACAAATAACTCCGATTTTCATCGAGTTTTACTATCCTCCCACTTACCACTGCATATCGGTATTCCTCTTAGGAAAACCGCATGGTGAGCAACAATTACATTGTTCTCTAGTGAGTTACTATACTTTGGTTTCCATAGGATAACCAATTACATTAGGCACTTATCCAATTGGGTTCTAGTTTGGTATCATCCAAACGTATGCCTAGCATTCCCAAATCATCAGGAGTAAGAAAGCCTAGTTTTTTCCTGTTCATATCTAATATGAAATCTGTCAAACAGATTTTATGGAACCTTCAAAATAAGTATTGCACTGTTAATGCTTATCCTTTTAAGGAAAAATGGTTAGCTCAGAGGGACTCATGATAAACCTTATCATGCCCAACAAAATTTGGTTTCTCCATTCGGACACACTGTCAAATTGACGTGTTCCGGGAGGAGTCCTTATTGAAAGAATACTATACTCTTTCAAGTATTTGAGAAACTTATTGCTTAAGTATTTCATCATTGTCAAACCGTGATGTTTTAATACTTTATCCGATCTGTTTGTCTATTTCGTGTCGAAACTCCAAAAGTTTCTGATTTGTGTTCTTCAAAAGAAACACAACTATAACGCGATGCACATCCGTAAAGGTCACGAAATATTCATATACACCTCTAGCCTAGCTAGACATGGGCCCACTTACGTCACTATGAACAAGGGCTAATAGATCGGTGGAACTTACACTTTTACCAAGTAAAGGTGATTTAGGTACTTTACCTAATAAACTAGATTCGTAGACATCATTTGAATGGAATCAAATCCGTCATAGTATCCACTCTTCAAAAGTATGGATATACGAGTCTTGTTTAATGTGTCCCAGACAACACTGCCACAAATAAGTCTTATCTGATCAAATCAGTTTGAGCTATTTGTTGTCATATTATGTTTGAGATTTATTTATATTCAAAATATAAATACTGTTATTCACATCTAATGTGTTTATCTCAATATCATCTTTATAAAATAAAACACTTTAGTGTTCTAGAATATAAAGGTATACTCGCAACGAGTTATACTCGATATAGAGATAATGTTTCTAGTCAAACTAGTACATTATAACAGTTTCCTAATTTAAGTACACACCCAAAGGGTAGTTCCTAAACTTAGGTATCTGCGGTTGAAACAGCGACTGTCGTCCTGTTTCTGATTCGCAGATTAATCTCAACTGAATTCAGTATCCTGCTCACAGCAGATCTGCATATCAATGCATATTTATGTATCACACTAAGTATTTAAAATCCAATTTTAATACTAGTAGTGAACATATTTATGACAAACATACTTGAAGTCAGAGCCTTGCTCGTCTTCAATTCCTTCATGTCTGCTTTGTCCATACGACAGTCATGCTTCAATGACCCGTTTGCCACAATTTAGGCAGACGTCTTGGGATATGTCCTTTATCTTCCTAGAAGATTATAATGATTTTACCTTTGCCCTTTTTTCATATTCCAGAAGTCTTTGGCCAAGCCTTGGCCTTCTAGAATATTGAAGTAAGATGCGCCTTGCGCTACTTGCCTTATTGCAAACTTTGCTTTGTCTCATTGAGAATGGCCATTAACTCTCCAAGAGTTATTAATTGCAATTTTAATACTTCTAAGATCTAAGAATAGATCTATGAAGATCCTTCATTCTTCATCATATTTTAACGATCTAATCCTTACTTCTGATTAAGAATTTAAGGAGTCATTATGGCAATCATAATGGATAAAACATTAAAGTTATCATCACATGAATCTTCCAAAGATCATGCTCTACTATTTGCTTAACTCCGGGCTTAGGCCTAAGATGTTATTCTATCAAATAAAGTAACTTCTTAGTTTCAGGACTATCCTGAAATTTATTCCCAATTTGAAAATTAAAGTGTTTGAACACATTTTCCCTAGGATAATGTTTTAAACATTAATATTTCAATTTAATCTTGATTATAATAGTCCAACATTTAATCAATGATTTCAGGTACAATAAGTAATGATTACTATAGTCTAACTGTATATCTTATTACAATTTAATTGGTGTAAAATCAAATATAATTGATTACTATAATCTAATTATATAATCATTATAAATGATCGGTAAAATCCAAATATATTGATTACTATAATCCAATTATATAATCATTATAAAGAAGAAAGTTTGAATACAGTCCAATTGTTAATTAAAACAACTATTAAATATTAGTCCAACTAAACATTTGACGAATAATATTGATGAGCGCGTATGGCAAGTAACTAAACGAAATATACAAATCTAATACTTGCCTCCCACTATTTTTCGGCGAGGCCTCTAACCCTCTGTCGAGTACTCGGGAAACCATGTTCCTAATGGGCTAGGATCCCGTTAAATAACACACAATCTTGACTTTGGCCAACAAATTGTATGACTTAACTAGGTAGATCTCTAAGATAAATTGGATCTCATCCAATTCCTAGATCCAGTAGGTGGAAATCCAAGTCCGCAACATATATCTTATATATGCCAATATATCAAATATATTACCTAACCTTTTTCGTCTGAATCAACTAAGCCTTGGCTTGGCACAATAAACTAATGATCCCAGTTAAGCGGAACCCATTGACATGGAAAGCTTCGTAATCAATGTCAATGGACAAGAAGTGATATTGACTTTGGCCAACAAATCACGACTTGGACAAGACACCGATATGAACAAAACTCTCATGATTCAAACACATCCGCAATTGACAAAGGTCTTGACTTTGGCAAACAAACCAATGCCAACTTTGGATCTTGAGTAAGAATCACTCAACGGAAGGAAAAAAAACGCTTAAATGTTTTAAGGGTTTTTCGCGTGCAAATTGGCAACCAATTTATTATCTTTGTTAAGGTCTCATCATCATACACCCTTAAACATGCATTCTAAATACATAATAAAGCGCGTATAAATAAATAAATTAATAATGATTATGGGATGGATATGTCACAAATTGTTCCTAGAACAAATCACTCCATTTCCTCTCCCCGGTTAGAACTATTCAACTTCTACCCAATTACAAAATACAATAAAGAAACCTCATTACATTGAGGGGAATAGGTGAGAAGAGAAATACAATGAGATATGAGATAAAAGCTGGACACGTAGGTCCAATTTAATAAATTCTAAACTTATTACAACAATTTCCAAAACTGCCCTTGCCATTCTAATATCCATCCGATATACATTATTCATACAACACATTCATGTATTCATACAAATCATGTTATTCAATCAATCTAATCCAATTAAATAATCTTTGAATTAATGACCATACAATGTTCATACAACGATTTGATTTGCGTGAGTCAAACTCGTTTAAGAATAAATACTCAAAGTAAGTGTTCTTGAATTATATTGAACTACAACTTTAAATCCAATTTATTGTATCAATACTAATTCCAATTAATTCCAAATTTAAATATATATACACTTACTATAAGCCTTAAGGACTTGGATTCCAATCCAATCTTAAGGGTCTCAAAGGCCCAATAACATCCAATGTCATTTCAATTAAAGTCCAATGGGCTTTTAATTGATTCTTAAGGCATGGGCTTTGGCCATAATGGATCAAACCCAAAATGCCAAGTCCACAATAGGAATCACCTTATTGCCAACAAATCAATTTAGGCCCATTAGGCCCAATTAAATTCTTAAAGGGCCAGTGATGTATTTGGACTTTATGGAATTGATTTTGGCCCAATTGGATCCAATCCAAAAGTCCAAACCAAACTTAGTCAAACCAAGCACATTAAGCCCAAATACACACTTTTAGCCCAATACATAATTAAAGGCTTATTAATAATTATAATATTTAAATATCACAATTATTTTAATTAAAGTGTATTAGCCATGATTAATTAATTAAACTCAATATTTCCAAAATACCAATTAACTTAATTAATCA
>SKCR01013180.1:0-21128 GCA_019454045.1 Zanthoxylum bungeanum
ACATGAATAGTAAGATTAATAGTAATGTGAATAGTAAAAAAAATTTATTTGTTATTTGTTTTGAATTCCAATTCAGCCCCAAACTCTTATTAGGGTTTTATAATCTCATAAACCATTAAATTAAGATCCAATGGCTAAGATTAAATTAGCATTTATCCCACATCGGATTCTTAATTAATTTTGTTGTCTTTGGAGCATCTATATAAACCCAAAGAATTCTTCACAAATTTTTGCACCAATCCTTTCATTTATTGGGTTTAATAAGTGAGCAACTCCTAAAGTTTTAGAGTAAGCCATTGATTTTGAGGATATTTAAGTCTAATTGACTAGAGGAACCTCGAGTTAAAAGTTTGAGGTATTTTCCTAGGCTAGCAACCAAGGGCAAAATACCCGTGCACTCAAGGCGTATTCTTGCCGTGAGTTTTGGCTTTGATGTGTGCACCTTTGGAGGCCACACTTGGGGGATCTTTTTGGAATGTGTAGAGCTTGTTGAGTTCGAGAAAAGCTTGTAGATTGGAGGGAAGACTGGAGGAGTCTTCGGTTCAAGTAAGTCTTTTTCTTTCTTTATTTGAATTAGAGTTCTTATGATAGTTAGCATGTTTAGGTTTATGTTCTTTACATGTTTTATGATTTTTTATGCTTAGAATATATAGTAACATGCCTAGGCTTGTATAATAATCAAAACAAATGGGTCTTGGGCAAAGGGATAGCGGCATCATAATTTGATTTATTTAATTTTCCGCTGCGCACTCACGGTCACTTCCCAACACTTTAACTTAATATAATGACTGATATTTGAAACATGACTTTACTGTGACTCTGATGGAACTCTCTATTTGACTTGACCTGGTGGACCAAACACCCTAGTGACTGCCATCAATATCAATCCTCTCGAGCTCGTCCTCCGGGAATACCTGCAAAATAGAAACACTAGGAGTGGGGGGTTAGATTGTTTGAACGACCTAGTGAGTGGATAGTTTAAAATGAAAATTGATTATTTCAGAAAATTTATGGTTCTAAAAACCGTAGTCCTCCCAGAAAATAATCTTTTCTAAAATCTCTTTCTTATCTTAAAACTCTTCTTTTTCTGCAAAACTATTTTGGAAATCTTTTCTGAAATTATATTCATAAAAGTTATTTTTTCAGAAAATTTATTTTTGGAAATTCGTTTCTTAAAAATATATATTTGAATATCTGGCCAATTGGAGTGTTACATCTCGCCGTCCCCCCATACGCATAATCTGGTAGTCTTGGGGCATTACGCTCTCACTGTCCCCCAAGCCACGGAACTGGAGTCGGGGGTTGGATCTATGCTACACTCCTTACTTACTCGAATCTGGGATCTATGGACATCTATCATCTCTAGTCCTGAACTATGTGTGCACAAGATATATGTTTCCGTCAATTCCAAGTCTATACCAAGTTACAATTGAGGAGGGTTTTTCCCCCATGCCTCGAAAAATCATAAAACTCAAGATTTGAAAATCATTTGTTTCTAAAAACATTTCTCAAAATGTTCTTATTCAAATTATAATTGAAAATAATCTTGGCTAACACCATAAGTACTCAAAAGTAAGCCTTGATTCAAAAATATATAAGTAAATACAGCTTAAGAAAATGGTCCACTGATTGATTTGGAATCTGGTTGACCTTACTTTACTTCAGCATATGAGATTTTGGTTCCTACAATGATCTATAATTGGTAAACTTGATTAGAATATAGACCGAGTAATATATTTTGTAATTAGGCTAAGTTTATCCATTCAAGTATTTACTATCACTACATGGCGTATTATACATGTGTCATGATGTACGTCTGTACATATGCTGATGTGAGACCCTTAGGGTGTCTTCTAGCTTTATAAGATGAAACTGAAATAGTATGGAATTGTTTCTATATCACTTCACGACTTCAGGTCTGGCATGTCACGACGCCAATACAAGTAAGGCTAGACATAGAGCATGTTCTGATTCGCATCGCGACGTCAAATACTACACGTCATGACGCCCATCTGATCAGACCCGAGGCATAGCCTCTACTTGTTACGCATGATGAAGTCAAATTTTAATCATCGCGATGCTCACCCAATCATAGCTGAGGTAGTGAGCCTCTATTCTTACGTGTTGTGATGCTGGGTGCTGGGCATCGCGACGCAAGGCCAATTCCGGGGCCTAACATCAACTCTTCAAGGACATACTCCATAATAAACCCAACACCCTCATCTTTATACAAGTTAAATCAACTATCCACATTCAAATTATCACAATTATATCCTTCTATCATCATCACAACATTAAATTCCAAAAATCTCAATTTAGTTCAATATTTAGGATTCTTCACAACATCAACTTCTTAATACAATAATTATCTAAACATCATCAACATTAAGCCAATATCACTCATTAATCATCAAATCATCAAAAATCTACATATTAGAATTTGGGTCAAGTTTCTTTTTACGTTGTTCACTTATTTTCCTTCTTATTCAAGTCTTCAAGTTTGATATCCTTATTCTTAGCTTCTTGTGGGTTGGTTTGGATTGGTTCTTCTTTAACTTGGGTGAGAAAAATGACTTCCTATCTTCCTATTTTCCTTTATTTCTTCTTTCTTCTTCTCCCTTACTATTTTTCTTTCTTCTCCAAAAATGTTAGGGATTCTTGAATAGTGGTCTCTCTTACACTAGGGGCTAAATATTTAATGATTAAATGGAAAAAAAAAAATCAGAAGTTTTGAGAATTTTCTAGATAGGTCATCAGATATTATTCATCCAATTTTTTGATATGTATTTTTGACCTGTTTCTGATTCGAATTTGAAAAATATCCAACTTGAAATTGTAGGTCATGGTCTTAGCTTTCCGATGATATAAAGTTCATAAAAATTAGAGGTCATATGAAAACATTACGGCCCAAATACCACGAGCTGTCCGGATTTAATCTTGGAATGAATTATGTATCGAAACTGTGAGGGATTCACCAAATGACTAAAAGTCATTTCTTGAATGTATATGTGTTTGAACATGTTTGTATCATGCGTCCCGTAACGTAATAGTCGTCAGAATTACCGGGTATTACAAAATGAATGACCAAAAAATTGGTGTGAGTATAAGATTTTATGAAGTATGTTTGCTAAGTTCGTTATCGCATGTACGTATATTGTGAAAGACACATACTGAGTTTGTAAGCTTTATATCAAATATTTATTTTTGATTTAAACATATTTATGTTTTAGGGGAAAAGAATGATTTTACAAGATTACATTTTGATTTTAATATTTTGATATCGTTTATGATATCATATGATATGTTATGTTTCCGTCATGACGCTTGTACATGATTTTTATGGTTTTATAATTTGATATGGTATGTTTCCAATATGGCGCTTGTATAGGGGGTCCGACTAAAGTGGACCGACCCGCTACCCTATGTCGACAGGGGATCATTTCATTCATTGTCCGATCTGTGTGCGTTGTTGGAAAATTATGACCCATAGCATCACTATTTGTAAAAAACATGGTGTTTTTGTATAAATTTACTATTTGACAAAGGAAATTGCTCTTTTATCATTTTGTAATTGGATTACTTGGATTTATAAATGATAAAAGTCCATATGGTTAAACCGGATTAAGAAGATATGAGACAGTACTAATCCACGAACGTTTAATCATTACATATCCCTAGTCGTAGTATTAATCGAGACTGGACATCGATAATGCAGAATAGACTAGTATTACACTTGTGCGTGTTATGAAGCTTAACGACATAGTTCTCATATATTTAAGTATTAGATACTTATGCAAGTGTGATAGGAGGTTTTGTTAGCTGTTGGACCGGGAACAGCTTCGCTCTGGATAGACCCATCGGAGTCCTATTGGTAATATGACTATGTGTCTATGGGAATCCAAATCAGGGTAGGTGTATGTGGTCTTAACCTGAGACTTGCATCGCTAATACTTGCGACAATCAGTATACTTTGGTTTTGGTCGTCCGGAGCTTTAACAGGTTATGTGTACGCCTCTTCTGGGTTTACTAAGAATCGTAGTGTATTGGGTGTGATGTCAATATGAGAGTATCACTTCAGTCATATGGAGATGATGATCACGCAGGGTACAGAACTAGTACTCTTAAATACTGCAGCTATCGGGATAGTATGACTAGGTCATGATTATCCGATTACAGAGACTAGTTGCTAGTGATCCGATATATGCTTCGTATGGGGTAGACACAATTCCAGCCCTAGGCCTAGCATGTGACATCTGATACTGGATCGTATTACGCAAAACATTATATACTACGCCTGATACAGATTATATATTTCTCGTTGAATATTTCTGGAGAATTGGGTAGGCACGGTGCTTTGCTAGAAGCCAACCATGTCTTGTAAATTGGTGAGAACGTGGTACGGGGTACGCACCTGTTCGGATAGTCCCATGACCGTATTTACTACTGCCAACATATCCATGAACCTCTTGGTCGCTTCCCAAAGATTCACCTATGACATTTGACTCGAACATAATTAATCTGGGATTAATTACGAGAGAGAAAATTAATCTGGGATTAATTGCGGCAAGAATTTATCTGGGATTAAATTCGTCAAGAAGAGAGAACGTGATTAATTTGGAATTAATCGATTAAATAATATATTGGATCTGTTAATTGAAATTGGATTTCAATGCGGAATTAAAATTGGATTTTAATTCGGAATTAAAATTGGATTTTAATTCGGGCGAACAAATTAATTTGGAATTAATTTGTAAACGACGAAAATTATTATTTAATTAAATTGGATTTAATTACGTCGCGAAGAAAAATTTGTTTAATCGGATTAAACGAACCCAGACCCAAAGTGTATTGTGTAAGCCAACTTGAGTTTGGAATTTAAAAGTGGTGGGACCTACTTAACTTACAACAACTTTTTGACAAGTGATGGAAGTGGTCGGCTTGTATTTAATTCTTCTTTTTCCAACACAACCACCACTTTTGGAAAGTTAATAAAACACACCAACTTTTGGAAAGTGAAAAAGTTATTTCTCTCTTCCTCCTCCTCCATTGCCGTGAGACCTTAATCTCCAAAGAAATTTTTGTTGCAACACTTTCAACCTTGCTAGCACATTGAGAGTCAAAGAAAGGTGATAGGGAAACTCACCCTTGAGTTTGGAATTCAATTTAAGGCTTGGAACTTCTACATCCAACAAAGAAAGTTTTGAACTTCAACCGATCAATGTAAGTATATTCCACAACTTATCTTGATATATTCACACACAAATCATGATTTAGAGATCCTTGGCATGTCTAGGACACTAACTTGTGTGATTTGGGCATTGGGCACTCGTTATGTTTCGTCCAGTTGAGTTATGTTGGACGTTTGATACGGATTTACGATGATGATGGATTTCGAAATTGATTTTTTTATAGTAAAAGAGTTTTTCAAACGTGTTTTCGAGATGATTTTTGAAAGAAATTATTTTACGTTTTCCATTTTGATGATGACAGAAATTGATAGATTTCATACTATCAACATCATTAGAGCACTATGATTATGTGTCACTTCTGGCTATGACCATTGATGTATTTGTTGGTATAAAAGTTTACATTAATTATAGGAACACATATGTATGTCTATAGTTAAGTCATTGATCTTTTGAATATTGTGACAGCTATGTATGTTATGTTGTCAGTCATACAATGTTGTATGTACGGGTGGATATGTGCGTATGTAAACTTTAGTGTTGATAGTGTTTATATATGTGATATGAAATGACATGATGTGAAATGATTGAGTTCCGTTTCAGATTGTGGACATAATAGATATTATAAAATCATATTATATTTTCCGTTTTTAATAATGTATTTGACTACCTGTAAAGGAGTCTATGTTATGTTCCTCGTTTCTGATGATGACTATGATTAACCATATATAATTCGTGTTTGGGTTTTGTTTCTGTTGATGAATGAATTTGAAATGGTATGAGCATGTTCATATGAATAAATATGAATTGAAATTATAAGTTTGATGTAATTTTGGTATGAAACGATTGATTTGATCTATTTTACTTTGAAATAGTATGGTTTGTATTGATGCATGAAGTACGTAACTTTTGATAATGTGTAAAGTGGGATAACTTGCGAATACGGATACGATTTTAATGTACGTGAATTCGATTCCGAATGACTAGACATAAGAAGGGGAAAATTTTGAGGATGAAATATATATAAGGAGGGAATAATATAATAACCCGAGTTTTATAGAACAATACAAGAAGTTTTCCAAATTAAAGTTAAGAATTTGGAACGGTATGCTATTTGAACATAAGGGATTATGTGTTGGAAAAAAATCAGACGTTTCAAAGTGAAGTTCGATCGTTGGAAAAAGCGTGTTTTTGAGAACCGGGTACGTGATTTCTATTTATATCATTATACGTGTAAAAATATCTTATTTCGGTTATAAAAACAGAAAACAAACTCCGATTGAGTTGATTATTGAACCATTGGACTCTTTTTCTGAGACGAATAATTTTTGTGTTGAACTCTACTTAAAATTTGTATAAAAAAGCTTCCCAAATGCGAATTTCCATGAAAGCCATATGGAATGGACATGATTGTAATTTCGCGGGGTCAGATTGTAATTTTTAGAAATTTTCTATATATGCCTCGAAGTTTCAAATAATTGTAAACAGTTCATAAACTTCCCACATCTGACACATGCGCACCAGTCCCCAAAACGTGCCTTGAAGGGAACCAATCACCCCGCGGCCTATCGGCCTCGCCGACTAGCGCGACCGACCAGAGGGGTGTGCCGCCCCCCTCTATCATGTTGTGGCTGGCGATAGCCCAGAACGCCGGCGAACGGCAAGTGAATAGAGAGACCTGTGAGTTATGGATATCCCGATCCCGGCTCGTCTATTCATTTCATGGTCCAACCCACCCGCCAAATCGAAGCCCTCGGTGAGTACTACAAGTTGGCCGTGACAACTTTTCTATTCCGTGCACGGTTGTACATGAAACAAGGAAGGAAGCTTTTGTGAATAGTTACCTATGAATGAACAGTAACTCTGATCGAAATTCCGTCGATTCCATCGCATTTGTAGGATCGTTTAGAGTCCATATATGCCCTCAAAATCTCAATAAGACCTCTCAGTAAAAATTCGATAATTTCAAGTTTTCCATTAAATGTTCAGACGTTTCCAGTAGATTCCTAGAGTAACATAATGATATAAATTGAATTGTTCAAGTATTAGTCTATTGAATATGTGCATTTGGTAGAATTCGAGTGAAAACAAAATCAGTTGGATCGATCCGATAGATTATGTAAGTTTTTCGGTAAAAGTGAGTTTTTTGTGTATTAATGTGCGTTTGAATGTCAGGATATATATAAGATATATATGATGGTACGATAATGTTCAGATAAAGTCGGGCATGTTCGGAGGGTTCAGGATCCTTTCGTAGCATTTGCGGAAATATTTTCGGAAGATTTTTTTAAAAATGTGTAAACCGAGGATTGAAGTTAACTAGTGGCTTGGACTAGTTTGCAATGATATTTTAAGATTAATGGAACTAAAAAAATTGAAATCAGACTTGATTTTGTTGTCCCAAGAAGATCCGGAATTTTATCTTAGTTAAGTCGAGAATTCTGTAAGTCGCGATTCTAACGGTGTTTTGCCATTTATTTTGACAGATTTGACAATGACCTGGAGTGCTCGCAAAGCCAGATAAGTAACTCATGCGATGAGTACTTGATTTGTCAATTTTTGTTTAAATATATGTATATAGAGATGACTGAGGTTTTTAGGATAAGACGATGATAGTTAGGAAGAACTCTTGAGAATAAATGATGAGTGGTAAATGTATCAATATTTCCCACTTATTTGACCTAATATTTTGTATAGTTTCTTGAGTTTTGTGAATATTTTGATGTGTTTTGTGTTAGTTTGTAGATAATAAAAGTTTCAGGACTCTCTAGAAGCAATTTGGGGCCAAAACAGTGAAAAATTGAAAAATTGTAAAATCGTCGCGACGCGCAAGCCCTTTGCATCACGATCGCTAACGTGCGCCGCCTGCTAAAATATACCGTGCCACGTGTCACAATCTGAGAAGTTTGCTAACATGCGCCGTTTGCTAACGTGCGCCTGCCATGTGACAACATCATAGCAGATCCGTTAACGTGCGCCGTGCCACGTGTCATCATCACATGCTGCCAAAAATCACCATCGCCATGTGTCAACCACGTGGCGTCCATGTCAATCACATGTCGAGTCAGCTTGCCACGTGTCAGCCATGTCATCATCAGCTAATCATCTTATGCCACATGTCACCATCACATACTGCCGATAATCCATATCGTCATGTCATCGCCACGTCATCACAATTACTGAGTAATCATTCAGCTCCCAAGCCGCCAGGACACGTGTCAACCGATCCGAATTCATTGCCATAAATTACGCATGACGCGACGCGTAAATATTGTCGCGTCGCGATGCGCTCAGCTTACCGAGGCCTATAAATTCAGCTCGAAATTTCAGTTTCAGATGTACCTTCCTCTCTCAAATTCCTTGAGAATACTAAGGAGTTTGTATCTAGTTTGTTTAATTTCAGTTTTGCAATTAATTTTATTTACTTTTTGTAATAGTAATTTACTTTCTTTACTTTTTCAGTTCTTACTATTCAACAATGAGGAGGTAACTTCCCCCTGCTATAGTGAAAAATAAAGCTTTTATTATTGCTATTTAGATTAATCTCCCTTCATTATAATATAATAACTATATAAAACTTGACTTAATGATGATACCGCTATATTGGCCGGTTGGTAATTGATATTAAATTGGTTTTAACCTAACTAAGCAAGGATACCGCCTGGTTGGTCGGTTGGTAATTAATTATTAATTTGACTTAATCAGGTTACCGCATATATGGCTAGTTGGTAATATCACTCAAGTTAATATATTATATTAAGGGAGATATCTAAAATAGTAGTAATAAAAGTGGATCCATTAACCCTAGTATTTTCTTTTATTGTACTTTTTTCCTTTTTAATTTCTAGCATTTACTTTTCAGCATTTTACTTTATGTCTTTTATTTTTAAGTTTTTACTAGTTGTAAATATGTATCGTAGCTAAGCCCGTTATATGGGGTTGTGATGAATTCCAATATCACCGGTTTATAAGGGGCTATTTTATAGTTTGGGTAATATAAAGGTTTACTTATTAAGTCTTAAACTTAATGCTTCTTGTTAACTGGCCACTAATAAGATTGATCGGGTAAACTTAAAATAAACTTGATGAAGGAATTTCAGGTTTTAGCCTTAGACTTAATAGCCCACGATCTTCCTTGAGGATAGATAACCCTTTAATAGATTTCCTTACAGGATAGACATATACCTGTCGGGCGGGGGTAACCACAATTAGAACTTAGTCTTAATGAATCCAGGTAATTTGATTGACATAGACATATGATTTAATTGGGTTACACTAGGTATTTGCATCCGACCATCGACATAGGCTTTTGCAGAATTTCATGTTCCATGTTAGTAAACCAATATATTACACAAATATGAAATAACCACTTCATCTTTAAAAAGATATTGGAAGAAATCACAACCCTGGATAGTTTAATAAATTTGAATTTTCCTCAACCAACTTTCGCGCCATTTTATTTACTTGTTTTAAATTTAAGTCACAACTCCAATCAAACAATAAATCCATTAGATATTAGTAATCTTTTGACCTCATAAAACTAATAGCTTAGGTATTAAGTCCTCATGGGATCGATACTTTTTATACTACTTGAACGATACGTGTGCTTGCGTTATACGCGTGTGACAACACCGGTCAACAGAGTTTGAGATTACGTATGTTTAAGATATCAACCACCACATGTATGGATTTCTATAATCTTATGATATGAAATGAAATGTTTGATGAGGTTGATGTTTATTGATGTATGTAAATGTATGAGGTTGATATCTATTGATGTATGTAAATGTATGAACATGTAATAGTATGTATATTTATATGTAAATGAAAAAATGTATGTATAAGCATTGGTACACGTATTTGTATATGTATGTGATGATAAGCTATGGACAATTTGAGTAGATAAGATCAATAAAGACAACAAATTATGATTTCTAAATTTGTATTAGTACTTGTAGATGTGCGTCACTAGAATAAGTTTTTTATTCACTAATGCATACGATTTAGCTGTATAAAGGTTGAGTTGGTATAAGCTAAGCTTTTTCCAACTGATAGAATTACATGATTGATATGGTACATATATTAATGGAAATATATATTTGATAAAATAATGTATCAATGTTTCATATAAGAATTCTGAACGGTAAATGTTTGATCTATTAGTGAAGAATGTGGGGACTATAAAAGGCTATGGTATCAGAATTCGATGTAATGGGTATATTCAGATGGTTAATGTATATACGTATATGTATGATGATTCTGATGATAAAGTAATATTGTCATGTATATGCTTGTGTATGAGAAATCATATGATGGGTTTGTTTCACGTGATATGTGTGCATATGTGTATGTTTAATTGGTTGATGATTTCGTGGTGTAGTAGTCGAGCTAGTTAGGAATCTGTTCGGATGGTATTCATCTCATTCATATACTAAAATAGGTAATGAGTCTATTACGAGCATTGTATGTATAAGCAAGCAATATGTATATATTGTTTGGTTATGTGTTCTTTGATGTACTGGCTGTTATGTATACTTTGTTGTCAGTTGCACGATGCTTGTATGTGTGTTTAAGTGTATGTGTGTATATGATATAACCAGTGATATGTATAGATTGTTTATATTTTCATGGAATGAATGAATGACCGGAAAACTGGTATGAGTATAAGATATTATGAAGTATGTTTGCTAAGTTCATAATCGTATACGTCTATTGTGAAAGACACTGACTGTGTTTGTAAGCTTGCGGTACTGAGCATGTATCTAAGCAAGAATTTTTAAAATTGGATTTGTATGAATGAAAGAAAAGTGAGCTGTGGTTTCTGAATTGGTATGTGTGAATGCGATAAGTCATGAATGTTAAACTAGCATAAGATTATTGAATTAAAGAAAGTTCGTTTGACTTACCGATTTGATGATATTTCAAGTATGTTTATTGTGATAAAAATATAAATATGTAACTGTAAGTTTTATGTGATTGAAAGGGATTCGATGTACTCTATGGTGTTCGAGTTTGCTTTGTATGTTTTAGATGTTTAGCTATTAGTTTGGCACATATGTAGATCTGCAAAATATGAAAATTTGACGTGGGTAAAGTATAAAGGATAACAAAAAACTAATAATTCTGAACTCGTAATAACTTGATAATTCTGAAAAACTTCTAATATGATTGACTTGTATGTTCTGTTTGTAGTACTAACAAGGTTACTTACTGAGTTTTATAACACACACCAAACCAGTTTGCTAGTTTTGTAGGTTGGCTTCCAGATTGGTCAAACACGACAGCTTTGGAAGTCATGCTCGAGACTCGGATCACCCAAACGGCAGTCACCCTAGCATGTGTCCTGGAAAAAGTTTTAGAGGTTTAGGATTTATGATTAGTATGTTATTTGTCGTGGTGAGCACAATGTTTGTATTTACTAAGTAAAAATTTTGATCTATATATGATGTTGCGGGCACGAAACCCTTAAGTGTTGACAGATGTTGTGGGCATGGAGCCCTTAAGTGTTGAATTTTGAATTTGATGTGTTTTGTCTGGACCTGAAGTCCTTTTGTAAATTTGATGTTTTTCTTAGGTTCTGTTTTGATGCTGGACTGTGATCCAGGTTGTCCAGGTTTAGGATACTTCGTGCTCAATTTTCTGTAAATTTGGAGGCTTATGGAGATGGGTTAATCCCGTCTCCTGCCATTAGAATTCTAGCTCTGGCGAGGTGATACAAGAAATTTTGGAAGTTCTCTATATTTTAACTTTAGAATATTTAATCTTTCATCCAAGCTTGCTAGGTAAGTTTAGATGTTCTTGATTAATTTTTTTTATTAACGATTTGAGATCATTAATGAAACATATGGTGATGTATAATGTATTTTAAGCATAATAATATAGCTTAAAAGGTTAAAATAAAGATTTGTGTTCAATATGTTTTAGAAGCAGTAAAACAAAATTTTGATTGTGATTGGGTCAAATTTTATTTATATTAGACATAGACCAAAAAATTGGAGTTTTGAACTCTTAAAAATAGTTTAGAGTTACGGCTACCATTCTAGAATCACTTGACCACCTTTAAGTGACCTAGAATTGTTCAATGGTTACTTCTTTGTGGGATTCTTGTTTGGTTTGTATTTTAGATTCAAATTTATGCATATTTGAATTTTTAATATATTTATGTTCTGTAAAAATATTTGATATTTTAGCATGATTTTGTTCTTTAATATATGTTTATGTTGGTTTTGATGTTGAAATTAGATTTTGGGTATTTAAAATTATTTTGGAAAGAATTGAAGTGTATTGGGTGAAATAACTTTTGGTATTAGCTCTCTGGAAGCCATAGAGCTAATAATTTGCAAATTGCTTAAAAAAATATCAATTTCAGTGTATTGTCCATGCGTGAACAGTGCGCGCACACACTCCGCGAGTGAACAGTACTCGTGTGCATTGAAATTAATAATTACCCGATTTTTGAGTTTTCGGACTCCGATTTGTCTCCGATTTTTTCCTATGGACTCGTAATGTTATATAGTATTCTATTTAAATATTTAAAAATACACCCATGCTCTATATCCATGGGTTAGACTCATTTCTGCTGCATGAGGTACCGATCCGACCCTAAGGGTTTCACATTCGCCCTGCACTTGGAATGTACCATTAAGGAAAACTAAATATCCCTAAAGAATGAATATTTTAGTCTGTCATATTTTGTAAGAGAGCTTGAAGCTCTATCTACTATAGTAAAACATAATTGGTCTATTATTAATGAGTTTAACTCAACTTTATTTAACATCACCTCATAGCTAGAATTGTGAGTTGAAAAGTTTTTTTATTGGGAAATAAGATATTTATTATTCCCTGAAATGAAGGCAAACACATATCATATTGAATATGTAAAGGTAAAATAGTGGCATGATTATTGTTAAACAATAATCATGAATAATCAAAGTTTCAGAAATTTATAGAACCACAACAAGTGACATGTCTATGAAAATAATAATGAAATTAGAGAATCATTACAAATATGACAATATTTATCATTAATATGATATGGAAGAGCATTGATTTCGTAATTATAGTACATAATAAATTTTTTATTAAAGATAAGAAACATTAGGGTGGGTAAAGATCTAATATATCTTGTTCACCTTAATGTGTCAAATCTCTTTGAAAATAAAGAGAGAAAATTAGATGTTAATTAGTACTTAATATTTTTTTACTGTGTACTTTATTTATGTTTTACTTTTAGATATTAATATTATTTGGAGCAAAACAATATATAATATATGGTCATGTGGTCATAATTGAAGGTTATGAAAAACACCATAATTTTTTTAGCAATTGGAACTTCTATCACATTATCTTTTTATAGATTATCATTTTAATGAGATTTTTTTCTCTCTTTAAAAGAAAGGACGCTTCCTGAAGTAAGCCACACACTTTCTTAGATGGTTTTTAATATATCTCATTTAGATTCTCGCACTAGTCAGTATGAAAATGAAGTGTGAATGATAGCTCATTTGCAGCAAATTTCAAATGAATTAAGTGATGCATTTATATAGGCATAAAAAATAACTAAGTCACATATAATAGTGTAGGGGCGGATATGGAATCACTAGGGTCAGATCAATGTCCCGCACAGTAGAAATGGGTCTAACATATGGATATAGAGCATGGTTGTATTTTAAAATAATTTAATGGAATATTATATTCTATTACGAGTCCATAAGAAAAAATCAGGGACGAATAGGAGTCCGGAAGCTAAAAAACGAGTCAAAACAAGATGCAGCACGCGCTACAGTGCACATGCGCATTGTCACGTCCAATTCAGTCACTTTTTTATTTTATTTTTTTTCATCAGCTCTCTATTCAAGAGAGCTGATGAATTGGATTTTTCACCCAATGAGTTTCCAACCTTCCTAAACATTTTCAAACACCCAAAATATAATTTTTAACATAAAAATCAACATCAAAACATGTTATAGAATAAACATAAATGTATTCTAAATATATATATGTATTATTTTGAATTAAAAGACAAACCAAATTAGAATCCCAAAAATAAGTGACTCATGAACAATTCTAGGTCACTTAAAGATGGTCAAGTGATTCCTCCATCATAGGCTATCTGAGTTGTGCTTAGGAAACATAATTATACCATCAAGTTTGCAAGGAGCACATCTCATATTTTTGACATGTCCATGATTCTTTACAACTAATGGAACACCATTTCTGATATATATGCAATCAACCTTACGTGATCAATTTTGGCCAAAGTCTTTAGAATTGTGACTCACTAACATTGATACCTTAACCCATTATAGTACATATATAGGCCGATATACATATCATATCTTGATACACACATGATTAAGGAGTGCATCGGTCCACAACCAACGAACATATAGCGTTCATACCATGAAAGGTCTTTGACATACATGGTATCAAAGTGTGGAGGATCACACACAAAATCAATGTTATCCTATAGTCAAAGGATCACATATGATACTCGATTCGAGAAGATTCCTATTAACGGTGGTGTGTACTTCAAACTATTAGGAATCACCTTTGAGTCATTAAATATTTACTCCAATAAATACCCACATGTCTATACGGGCTTCCCTTACTCATGGTCCATTGGGTTAGACCATTGGTACTCCAATTCCAATATATGATATGTGATTGTCTTCTAGGTTATAGGAATTTGACAATATTCCAAAACCACCGACTATGAATAATTACTTTAAGAATAATTTGTAATAGAAATATTATCCTAATATCGGACTACCCAGTGTCTAGTATTACTACATGTTTATTCTAAGGTCGATATCATTATCAGTATATTTATATATCAAACTAGTATTATTATGACATAATAGTTCTATAGGAAATAGTGATTCCTGAAAATACCCAAGTCCCTGAAGAGACAAGAGACATTAAATAGAAAAAGTCTAAAAATTATATTTATTAAAGAGATATGTGGGATCGTAATGAATTAGTTATCGACAATGTATTTGTTTTCACAATAGCTACAAAAATTCTAAATAAATTTAAACCTCAAATTGTCGATTAATGAAGACAAATACATGATTGGCTTCAATGGAAGAAGCAATTCAAGCATAATTGACTCTTTAGTCAAACGTGATGTATTTGGACCCGCAATTCAGACACTTAAAGATGCCAAACCTGGTAGATACAAATAAGTATTCATAAAGAAACATAATAAATATAAGTAGATAATTATATATAAAGCATGCCCGTATAAAGCATGCCCGTAATTAGACTAAAGAGTCAATTATTCTTGAAGATGAAATGCATTCATAACTAGAGGAAAAAAGTTACAAAAAAAGGGAAAGCTTCCTTCCAAATGCCACAAAATTTGCTTGATAAAGCAAGTCTAGCAAAATTATGCACGATCGTGGTACAGACTCTGGGTCTAAACTGAGCCAATATCTATTCAAACAAGCAATCGCTTCTTGGATATCACTAATCACCCAAGCAATTTATTTACCACTATGTGATTTTCCAAGTATTAAGTTAACTAGATTTAAGGCATCAGACTCAATAATGATTGAAAAAGCCTTAGCCTCCACAACAGCATTAATCCCTAATAAGATAGCTTTAGCTTCCACTTGTTCAATATAGAACCATCCGAGCCTTGTTGCAAATCCACCACATTCACGCCTCTTGCACTATCCTTAATTATCACCCCAATACCTCATTGGCTCCCATCTTGTTTCAAGGAGCCATCAACCTAAGCTCTAAACCAGTGTACATAGGGATGTATCTCATCATGGTCATCATGTTTGGCCTTTTTAATATCCAAAAAATCAACTGACTATCAAAACCTATCATAAGAATTGAGAAGAGATTCTGCTGCATTAAGGATTCTATTGTAGGAAACGCTTTCCTTGCGCAGCAGAAACGGTTTACACACATGGAACGGACTAGAAAATTTTTTATGCCCTTCTCCTTTAATTACCGAATGCTACTGCCACACCCACTGAAATTTTGCATAAGTCTTAGACAAAATTCCAGCCTCGAAACAGCCCCGGAACAGTCCATGAACAGCCCCGAATAGCTGGACAAAAACTGGACTTTTTTATACTCGATATGCTAACAGTACACTGCCGAAACAGCCTTTGAAAAGTGTAGACAGTGGCTGTGTTTTGGTTCTGATTTTTCACTTGAAACAGCCCCAACAGGCCCAAAACATCCCAAAATATTCCAAAAAAACTGGATAAAAACGAAACCAAACCGAATTCCGTTTCACCAAGTAAATGGGCGGTAATGAGTAAAACAAGCCCTCACTGCCGTGAGTAATAAGAAATAGATTAAGATGATGATTTGTTCAACACCACAAAGTATTCCAAACTATATTTCGTTACCAACGGAAACTTGTGTGGGCAAGACTCATTAAACAATCCCTAAACGATTTAGAAATTCAAACACACTTGTAATTTTTATTGATTTTCTTCTTGTTCTTTCTTTTTAGTTTTCTCATCATTTGAGAGAGAATGAAGAAGAAGAATATGGAGGCTAGGGTTAGAATGAAAGGCTTTTGCAAAAAGAAAAAAACAAATTTCTTTTTATACTTAGGTTATTTTGTTTCCAAAACAAAACAAACCCCACATATTCCTCCATGTCAAAATTCAGCCACACATGTAAGAAAACAAAACATTTTGTAACATTAATATTTACTTTTTATAATTGAAAATATATTACAAAATAAAAAGGTTAAATTCCATTTAACGATTTGTAACTTCCAAATTAAATCCAAGGGTTTCTAAAACCCAAAATTTGGAAATTACTAACTTAACCTTTCATTTAATTATATCTAATTTAACTAAATAACATGTATTTAAATATCATATATTTAATAAAATCATATATTAACTTTTAATATAAAATTTCAAGTGTGACAAAATAATATTATTAATCATATTAATAATATTTATATCTTTATGAGTATATAATTGGACTATCCAATTATATTAATTTCGTTATAGTATATCGAGCTAGCACGGGGACCCAAGGGACCTACGGTTCCGAGCTCCAATAATGTCGAAATATTAATTAAGCTCTTAATTAAATATTCTGAATTATTAACTCTGGGTTATTCCACTAAAAAACCAAAGTTGCACTATCGTTGCCGCATATGATATATTAAGCTGAACCAAATCGGTGTCCATCGATATAGTCACTACATATAGATTAACCCTTCATGAGTATCTCGTAATTAGAGCCGGTCATAATGTCTGTTATACCCATCTAATTATTTTTACCTTAAGTACCATTATTTCTCTAATGAACGATTTATTCATAACCAATATGAATTTTAATCTTTCTATTCGTAATAGAATGACCTGAGTGCTCTAACCATTCAAGTACCAAATCAACCCTTAAGAAATATACTCATATACTTCTCGCAAGAAGGGGTGAATTCCATATCTATGTAAAACGTCCCCAGTTACACAACATACCATGTCCCCAAAGTACGTAGCTATTGGTCGAGACTGCTACACCAACCTCACCTTTGCAAATCAAATGAAATAGCCTGTCGTCCAGTAGTTCGTAGTACACTCAGGATTAAGATCAATCCATATTTGACCATCTAGTAGATCAAAATGACTTTATTTATTTAACTGATATTATAATAATGTTATTTCCATCTGGGTCTAGTCCTATATGATCACATCATTCAAGGTGCCATCATTCTCATGTCTCTACATGGATGGTCCCAGATCAGGTCGCCATACAAATATAGAATGAACTGCAGCTATAGATAAATCATAAACAAAGTACCCGCTTTATTTGCTCTATATGTACTATTTAAGATTACTAACTTCATACTTAAATCCTCTTGTGTATGACACTCATACACTAAGTCTGAAGGCACATAAGTAATCTAGGGTATTCTAGATAATTTATAATATGCGAAAATTAAACAAGCACTTTGATAAATGAATAATGCATCATTTTATTTCAAAACACATAAAGTCGTTTACATTACATATAGCTCTAGGGCATATATCCCAACAGTCTCCCACTTGCACTAGAGAAAATGGGACATGTCATGTAATCCTAGACCATCTAGGTGATCTTCAAACACTTTAGCCGACAAGGTCTTAATAAATGGATCAGCCAGGTTCTCTGCGGATTCAATCTTTGTGTTGGTAACGTCTCCTCTCTCCATTATCTCCCTGATAAGATGATATTTCCTCTCTATATGCTTTCCCCTCTTGTGGCTTCTTGGTTCTTTGGAGTTTGCCACTGTACTACTATTATCGCAATAAAGTGTGAGTGGTCTATCCATATCTGGAACAACTTCCAGATCTCCCAAGAATTCACGGAGCCAGACTGCTTCCTTAGTTATTTCACAAGCTGCTACATATTCAGCCTCCATAGTGGAGTCAGTAATGCAAGATTGCTTTATACTCCGCCATACTATAGCCCCACCACCAAGGGTAAACACTTATCCAGATGTTGATTTCCTAGAATTGACATCTTTCTAAAAATCAGAGTCTGTATATCCCCTTAGGATCATATCCTCACCGGAATACACAAGCATATAATCTACCGTTCTCTTAAGATACTTGAGAATGTGTTTTATAGCCACCAAGTGATCCAATCCTGGGTACGATTGAAACCTACTGACTACTCCCACTGCAAAACAGATGTTCGGTCTCGTGCATAACATAGCATATATAAGACTACCCACTGCTGAGGCATATGAGATATGTCTCATTTCCTCAACATCTTGAGGTGTCATATGAGACTGTTCCTTTGAAAAATGAATTTCATGCCGATAAGGAAAATTACCTTTCTTGGAATTTTGCATCCCAAATATCACAAGGATTTTGTCGATATAGGATGCCTGAGACATAGCTAACAGTCGTTTCTTGTGATCCTGAAGCATCTGAATCCCAAGAACATAATCAGCCTCTCCCAAATCTTTCATTTGGAATTGGTTAGCTAGCCAGGTTTCACGTCCGATAATTTCTTTACATTATTCCCAATGAGTAAAATATCATCGACATATAAAAATAAGACAAACCATATTCCCGTCAATGACGCGCTTGTATACACAAGGCTCATCGACATTCTACTCAAAATCATAAGACTTGATCGTGGTTTCAAATCTTATATTCCAAGATCGAGATGCCAGCTTAAGTCCATAAATGGACATTTGCAGCTAGCAAAATCACATTGTTCTCATGTGAGATTTATAAGTACTATACTTAAGGTTTTCCTTAGGATAACTTATATTGGCACTTATCCAATTTGGGTCTTTAGTTTGGTATCATCCAAACGTTATGCATGGCATACCCAAATTATTAGGAATGAGAAACCCTGTTTCTTTCCTGTTCATATCCTATATGATATCTGTCAAACAGATTTATATGGAACCTTATTCTAAATAAGTTTTGCACTGTAGATACATATCCGTTGAAGGAAATGGTAGCTCAAAGCGACTCGTGATAAACCTTATCATGTCCAACAAAATTCGGTTTTTAGTTTGGACACACCGTCTAACTGACGTGTCTCGGGAGGAGTCCTCATATGAAAGAATACCGTACTCTTTCATGTACATATGAAACTTACTACTTAAGTATTTTCCAATACGGTCTTACCGTGACGGCATAATACTATCGTCGATCTGTTAATCTACTTCGTGTCGAAACCCTAATAGTTTCCGATCTGTGTTCTTCAAAAGAAACACATAACCATAACGTGATGTTACATCCGTTAAGGTCACGAAATATTCATGTCCACATCTAGCCCAGCTAGATATGGGCCCACTAACTTCACCATGAATAGGGCTAACAGATCGGTGGCCCTTTTACTATTACCAAGTAAATAGTATTTTAGGTACTTTACCTAATAAACTAGATTCGCAGACCTTATTTGAATAGTCAAATCAGTCCTAGTACCCACTCTTCAAAAGTGTGGATATACGAGTCTCGTTTAATTGTGTCCTAGACAACAATGCCACAAATAAGTCTCTATTGATCAAATCAATTTGAGCTATTTATTTGTCATTTTTATATGTTTTGAGCTTTTATTATATTCAAAATATAAATTCTGTTATTAACATCTAATGTGTTTATCTCAGTATCATCTTTATATAATAAAACACTTAGTGTTCTAGAATATAAAGGTTTATCCGCAACGGATTAAACACTGATATAGAGATAAAGTCTCTAGTCAAACTAGTTACATTATAACAGTTCCTAATTTAAGTACATACCCAAAGGGTGTTAGACAGTAATGTCCCATAGCGTCACTATTTTGTAAATGATATTGTATTATTGTACAAAATTAACTATGTAGTAATGAAATTGCCTTTTACCGTTTTGTAATTTATTTACTTTGATATATAAATGGTAAAAGTCCCTATGATTAGTTCCGGATTGTGATGATATGAGACAGTATCAATCCATAAAGGTTTAATCATTAAATATCCCTAGTCGTAGTATTATCGAGATTGGACATCGATAATGCGGAATAGACTAGTACTGCACTTGTGCATATTGTGAGGGCACAACGGCATAGTTCTCATATATTTAAGTATTGGATACTTATGCAAGTGCGGTAGGAGGTTGTGTTTTACCGATAGTACGGAAAACAGCTTCGCTCTGGATAAACCCCGCGGAGTCCCATTGGTAGTATGTCTGCGTGTCTATGGGAGTCCGCTTCAGGGTAGGTGCATATGATCTTAACCTGAGACTTGCATCGCTAGTACTTACGACGATCGGTAAACTTTAGTTTTGATGGTCCAGGGCTTTAACGGGTTCTGTGTACATCTCTTCTGGGTTTATCGAGAATCATAGTGTATTGGATGTGATGTCAAGATGGAAGTATCACTTCAGACATATGGAGATGATGATCGCGAGGGATTCAGAACTAGTACTCTATAAATGGTTGCAACCATCGGGATAATATGACTAGGTCAGG